>CM045759.1:74087388-74263883 GCA_025200525.1 Camellia lanceoleosa | reverse complement strand
GATATATTTTGTGTCTGCCGATGGGCACATCCTAGTGCTGCAAATTGGTCATTTCCTCCGTGGGATTCTCGGTGTCGAGCATCCTTGAGACTGGCGATTTAGGAGGAACAAAGCGAGGAAAAGCAGAAGCGGAGTGCTAGGCATGGTAATTAGTGCAATTCCAAGGCGGAATCGACAGCATGGCCATTGAGCCCTGAGGCCAGGGCGGTTTACTATTTTTCTTAGATTAACCAATTTGTTAATTTAATTAATTTGTAATATTTAATTAGCTTGCGTAGTTAATTAATTTGTATTATTCTTTTGGTCCCTCCAAGCGAGGGCAAATCTGTAATAAGTGTGGGTGAGTGGTGTGCATGTCTTCCAACCCCTACTTCTTTCTTCCCTTTTATTTACCTTATGCAATGCACGTTTAATTTAGCATACCTTATGCAATGCATGCGTGCATCCATGCATTTGTTGACATGCATCGAGCTCGGTACATCATATAACGCATTGTATCTTCAAATCCAACTTGAATCGTGCATCAAATGATTGCATTTCACATGCCATTTAGGGTTAGTGAGCCTATCCTAATCGCATTCTGCATGCGATGCATTAGTCATTCTAACATGAACTAGGGCATGCATTTTTGCTAACTAGTTCATTATTTTGGCACGGAGTACGATATAAGTATTTATGCTTTAGCATATCGCATGCGTGTGAATGTTATCATGACGATATGCTTACCGTGCGACTAGTTGCTTACATGAGATATAAAGCGTTGAATGCACGTGGGTGGAGGTTGGATTGCTTGAGTTGGAAAACTTCGTTGAAATAAAATGTTTTAGCCTACTGCGAGTAGCAAATTCCAAAGCACTTTCAAAACGAACGGATATGCAATGTTTGTTTCCAAATTAGGCAATCTAGTCTATACTTGTTTGCTGTGCGCATAACATAGTAATTCTAGGCTAATAACCGGAACAAGAGCATGTGATGTTTTCAAAATCGAATATCACGGTTAGTAGGGGGTGGTCTTGGATAGGCGAAAGGGGTGCTCATAGTGACCTTCCGTCGTACCCAAGCTCTGAGCCAAGACAACTTTGGTGATGACGGACACGTGGCCGACGCCTTAGAAGTCGGGGTTTCCTAAATTTCCCATTTTAAAAATATTTAGGTGGCGACTCAGATTCTGCAAAGCGATCCATGTTTGGCACTACTTTTCAAAAATCTGTTTTTTTTTCTTCAAAAGCGATTTGCGAGTTGGACTCTTTGGTTGATTAAGAACCGCAACAAACAAAAAAGTCTGACTATGTGAGGTCCCTCATGGCGATATTCTGTTCTTGACCAATTTTTTGTTCTTGGTTTCTTTTGCAACAGAGAGCAAGAAAGGGGCATGGCAAAGTATTTTCAACAAATGTGTGCACAACCACTCTCCCTGTCATTGCACAAGCTCTAAAGGGAGTGTAGTCCTCAATCCTCGTGCCTAATCCGCATCTCGATGCATGATGGCGAGGAGTCGAAGTGCACGACTCGATGTGAAATGAATGCACAAATGGACACCTAAAGTCAACAACTTTATCATGAATAGTCAAAATTAATCGTGACGAATTGAAGCACGTTTCGTCACTTTGAGTACGAAACATCCCTCGTTTCTCGTATTTGGACTAAACCCTACTCCAAACACTATGCAACAACTAGAATGGCATGGCATGCGAACACAATGCAACAACTAGCATGCAATCCTAAACGAAATGCAACTAAGACACGCAAACATGCAGTAAGTGATATGCAAAGGTGCAACTAGCATGCGTAATGCTATGAACTATCAATGGCATACTCAATGCACATGACATAATATGGCATACACAATGCAAGATGGACTTAAACCAATATGAGTGGACCTCAGCCACACTCAAATCAGTGGCCAAACATGATGAAATGAAGCAACAACACTCATGCAAACATGCCCAAATGCAAGGGACCAAAACTAAGGCACCAAGTGCAACTCTACCAAGGCATGGAAAGCATGTAATATAGCATACAACAACACATTTTCCAAATTAAATGACATATGAAAGGGTCCCGAATCATGCAAACACCTCACACAATGCATGCTAGGTAGCCCAAATACCGAAACTAGTGAAGTAGATTACACTAGAGGTATGCAAAGGGATGCTCAAATGAACAAACCACCCCCAAAAAGTCCCTATGTAGACCAAAACAGTAGCAAATATGGACTAAAATGGTGACTCAAAAGGCATGGAAATGAAGCTCATGCAATGGTCTGAAAATGAGGCAAACAAGCACAACTCTCAAATGCACTTAAGGAGTGGAAAATATGGGAACATGGCACAAGTATGAGGTTTGAAATAACATGTACAATGATGCCAAGACATGCAAACACCTCTATTCAAGCATACAAGAGGCTACAAAACTCAAGGCTAGGCATGGATATTGAACTACAACCATGCATAGCATGCATCATTCGACCATGAGGCACAAAAACAGAGCTAAGGGTCCAAAACATGCATAAAATTAGGTTAAGGCATGGCCAAAAAGGTGCTAGAATCAAAGGCCAAAATAGCATACAATGTAAGCTAGTAAAGAGGATTTGCACTACAAGCATGTGAGGCAATCAAGAGGCCACTAAAACAGCAAAAGTTAGAGGTATGACATGCCGAATAAAGCCCAAAACCCACTAAAACATGGTCAATGCATGCAAGAATGAGATGTTCTTTTGATATGCTATGAAGAGGGTTATTCTACACATGCAAGATGGACATCCAATATGGAAAAATGGGCTCGATGAGCCTATGCAGTCCTAAAACCCACCAAAAATGGCACGAAACAAGGCTTGAAGCATGCAAATAAGGGCTCCTTTGTTAGGCCAAATATGCTAGTAAAAAGACAAGGGGTGAGAGGGTCACCCCTCTCGATTTTGGCACTCAAAAAAGATGTTAGCTACTAAAATCCACTGGATTTCAGTGTCTAGAAGGTCAAACAAAGGTCAATGCAAAGGTCCTAATGCATGGCTCAAAATAAGGCAAAATGAAGCATGCAAGGGGGTAGATGACCCCCAACAGAAAAATGATCTTAAACAAACATGCTAAGGACCTCAAAATAAGACTTTTTCAGTTTACACCAAAGCTCAAAAATGCTTGCAAGTATGGCCAAGATAAGGATCAAAATAGGGCTTAAAAGAGAGAAAGTATGTTACCCTTGAAGCTCAAGAAGACTAGCAACTTCTGGACCAAAGACACAGCTCCTCAACCTCTGAAAATGGCCTCCAAGAGCCTTAGGTTGATGGTGGAAGTGTTAGGCTAAGAGGTGGTATGCAAAGGGGCAAGAACATAGCACTTTTAAGCCTAAAATGGAGAGATACAAAGAGAGATATATGTTTTTGCCTTAGCCAATTTCAGAACCCTTGCAAAGGAAGAGGAGCCCTTCCTTTATAGATCCAAGGTTCCAAAGCTTCTCCTAGAAGCTTAAAACCAAGAGTGAAGATCCTCCATACACCTGTATGGAAGATCCAGTCTGTGCCCTTCAGCTGGCACAACTGGAATCAACTCAGTGAGGCAGAAAAAGGAAAAGCTGGCTGACCAATTCAAGTGGTCGGCCGACCACTTTCCCTAGTCGACCAACCAGGGTCAAAAGGGTTAGGTGGTCGGCAGCCTTAAATGGTGGTCTCCCAATTGAATGCAAGCTAGTGGTGTAGTGGGAGACCAGCAATTGTGGCCCAAAAGTGAGGGAGACCAGTGGCCTGTCAAGGAAACCGGGGAAAAAGTGGTCTCCAAGGAGAAAAGGTGGTCTCCCACCCATGTACCACCTTCCAAACAATGAAAATAGGGTCCACGCCAAAAATGAACCAAGACGGATGCAAAACGAGGGTTCGGCGGCCAAAACGCGCAGCCGGGTGCCCCGAAAATTGACTACTAAGCATCGAAAGTGGCGTGCGACCACAAAGGTGGTCTCCCGAGCCACAGTGTCCCTCTAGAGAGAGGAAACAAGGTGTGTGCCAAAAACCGGAGCAAACGGAGAAAGTTAAGCGGTCCCGAACCGAGGCGCGTGGCCGACGACTCTGAAAACTAGAAACTAGTCTCCAAACAAGAACAATGGTCTATGACCACAAAAAGTAGCCTACGTCCACTAAGAGATGGTCTACGAGACCTCTCCCTCCCTTCGGGAAAAGAAAACAAAACCTGATTCGCAAACCGAGGCAAAGCACAAAAGAGTGCCGAGGTCCGGAGACTAGGCTCTCAACCGAGACTCTATAACCTCAGAACGAGCACAACATGCGCAATCACCGAGTGCTCAATCGATGACGTCTAAGTCTTAAGGTCGGTCAAAAATGGGGTGTCTACAATGAGCCACCTTTTCTTTTTCCTTAGACATTGGGTTGACCTTTTCTTTTTCTTTTGCCTAAACAATATAAATAAAATATTCAAAAAAATTTATTAAAAAAAACTTATATAAATAAAATACGTACAATGTTTGACTTGATTTTGTACTTACCGCACGAACACGAATAACATTAAGGTCATGCTCATCACGAATGACCACACCAACACTTCTAGATAGGGTTGTAGGAGTAGGCCTACAAAAATAGATTATGAACAAATTAAAATCTGTATAATAAAGTGGTAATAGTAGAGTATATATTTCAAGAATTTAACAAAGCTGTTTACCAATTGGGTGTTAAAGAAGGTTGTCTTAGGTTAATACATTTCTTTGATCTCTCTCGTTCTCGTCGTAGGCGTTGTTCTAATTGGTATGCAGAACATGGGTTTTGATTTTTTTCACATTCTCGCCGTGCACGTTGAGCCAATGTAGCTTTTAATACCACATTATCCTTGTGCGCCTAAAATGAGAATATTATATAATTAGGTGCATAAAATGTGAAGATTATCCCCTCTCTTGCTTTCCTTTTATCATGTATTTGTTCTCAAAAGTTTAACTAACTTTTCTTCTTCGCTCGATTGAGTTGTTAGTCACATAAAAACCAATGCGTGTATTGATGAAATTTAAAAAGGGAGGGAAAAAACAATTTGAAAACACATTACGCACACAAAGCTGCAAACTACAAACTGCAACCTGCAAATTGATTGTTGTCTTTTTCTTCTTTCCTTAAGAACTTATAAGTAAAATAAAAATTTTAAAAATCTATTTTATATAATTAAAAACTTCATTTAATTAATTTTAAAAATCTATTTCAAATTAATGTTTAGACAAATGCGTTAACATGTATAAATGCTTACTTTAACATGGTTTAGAAAAATATTTCACAATCAAATAAAACAATTGAATAAATATTTAAAATATAATAAGTCATAAAAATGTACATAAAAAAGAGTATATGACACTATGCAATTCTTAAAAAAAATCTATATAAAAACAAAAATTTAATAAATATTTGGAAAACAAACTTTTTAAAAATGTTAAGAAACCATATCACGAGATTTGCATGTTCGTTTCCTTTGCCAGAAGGGATAGCCTTTTCTGTCTTCTTTGATATTGCTTTGTGTTTTTCCTTTGCCTTTGCTTATAAAAAAATAAGTAGAATCTATTTATAAATAATTTACAAAATGATAAGAAACTGCATTCGCATATGAGTTACTTTTAGGCTTACCTCGTGAATGCGAATAGTATTAAGGTCACGGTCATCGCGAACAACAACATTAACATTTCTTTGTTGAAGAAATTGAATTTATATATACAAAAACTTTAGAGTGATAAATAAAACTTTGTACAAATAAATAAGAAAAAAAATCATTTCTTTCTTGATATTGTTATTCGGTGTAAGTCTTCATTTACCTATAAAGTATGAGTTGTTTAAAGCATTTATTTGAAGAAAATTAGATATGATAAGTTTAAAATAAATAAATACATAGGCTTTATTTTAAATAAATAGGCTTTTCATTATGAGAGATATACTTAAATTTATATGGAGGGGAAAAAAAAAAACTTACTTGACCGAAAATAGTGATATTTTCCATAACTGTTGTACTTCAACCAGAAAATATTTGGTTATATAATTATGACTGTTGAATGATGTATTTTAACAATCACATTAAAATGATAAAATTAAAAACAGCCCTAGCAACATAAAGGGTATTAAAATGGGAGCACAACAATTGTCCAAATTTGAACTTTTCTCTTCCCCAACTGACTTCAATTTTATAGTCTTCAAATTAAATTTATGATTATCATTTAGGAAGTCCAAACATAAATTTATGACCCAAAAACAAAAGAATAATCAAAACTGTTTAATCAGCAATTTATACTAACTATCAAGTAAAATCAACCCAACACATTGAAAATACAATAGAACATTTTCAACAAAATTTGAACAAACAACCCCAAGTTCATAATAAAAATGAAACAAACAAACAATGAAACAAATTATACGTCTTTGGAAAAAAACTAAAAAACACATTGGTTAAACCATACCTCTGTTTTGAATTGGAGGAATGGAATAAAATAAATTTATTGTCTATCTTATAATTCAATTAAAAACACAATTGAAACGATAATCATTTCAATAATTAATTATTAAGCATTAATAAGTCACTATATCATGATACAAAAAACTTGATATATGTTATAGACAAATGAGACACTTGGTAATGAAAAAAGAAAAGAAGCAAAAAATATCATAGACAAACCATACCTATATATATAATGAATGTACCATCACCAAACCATACCTATACATGAATGACTTACAAAGCAAGATCATAATGAAGAGTTCACGCAAACCATATCTATATAATATTCATGCACCCAATTAAATTCCTTTAGATCTTGGACCCAAAATCGAAACCCAAAGATCTCAAACCTCAAAAACAGGTTCTAATTGCTTCTTTGGAGTCCTTTAGTGACAATTTTTTAAAGATGAATTCAAGTTATTAATTAAGAAAATAAACACACATGTTTCAAGTTGTACGCATATGAATAAGTTGATTGGGTTGATTATATGGATTTTTATATTTTAAATTCAATATCTGTCCGAAATAAGAATTAAATTCATCAATCTCAATCACAGCCGAGTGGTCAAAACTGCCCCCATCGTATTCTACTGATCGGATCGATTCTTTAACTAATCCAGATTTCTACATTCCCTCTAAAATTATGATGTTTGTAAAACAATAATTAAAAAATATGCTCAGCCTAAATAATAATTAATAAAATGAACAGGTATGCATTTCAAGTTGTAAGCATTTTCCCAATAAAACTTTTCTCAACTGTATTTAGGCTCTATTTGAAAATTGCTAACTTAGTTAATTTTCTAATTTTTTACAAAAAAAAAAAATCTATAAAAAAATGATACAATATTTTATAGTGATTTTTAAATTTTTAATTAAAAATTATAATTCCGAAACGGACTTTAAAATTTTATTTTTTACACACCCACCCCAAAGAGTTCATTCACACACCGACCACAAAGAGCTAAAGGGTCGAGTCGACTCAATTTTTTTCACTCTCATTGAAACCATAATTCCCAAACGGGTTTCAAATCATAATCCAATTAGAAGCGGGTGAGTTTTTTTTCATCCAATCTTGTTAAGTCGGTTGAGTAATTGATGGTAAAATTGAACCTTAACTTGATTAAAAAAATGTTACATGAATCATCCAAAAGCACACAACATAGAAGAACCAAAGTAATGAAACCCAAGGATCTCAAACCTCAAAAACAGGTTCTAAACGCTTCTTTGGAGTCCTTTGTTGTTCCTGAAATGCAGAATAATTTGTAAAGTATTATTGCAATAAGAACAACAAAAGAGTAATTCCAATTTCAAGTGTAAACATAACAAATTGGTTAGACCAACTCCCCAAAGCTATTTGAAATGAAAAATGTCACATGAATCATCCTAAAGCACACAACATAGAATAACTAAAGTATTGGGAAGCACTTTTGTCGAAAATAAAAAGAAAAAATATGAAGAAAAATAAAAGAAAATTTAGCTCCTCTAGTGAATTAAATGTGAAATAGAATGCTTATTACAAAAAGTCATAAAGTAACCTAGAAAAAAATTAATAATACTACCAAAAAAAAAAATTTCACAATTATGGTTGCTAAGCCTGCCCACCATCTGTGAATTAACAATCACAATTTTTATTACTCAAACAATTCCTAATTAACATATCCTCTCGGATCACGACACATTATTATTAACTCCACACCTAGGCCAAACAAAAAAAAAAAATTTGAATAGGAGAAACAAAAAAAAAAAAAGTGGAAAAATACCAAATAGAAATATACCAAACAGAGAAAACTACATAATCATTCTGTTCTGGAGAGGTTCTCTTTGAATTGGGTAAGAGAGAGAGTGTAGTAGAATCTCAGTGTAGTAGAATCTCAGATAAGCACAGGAATAAAAATTAGAATTAAGGAATAATTATTGAAAAATGTTTACACAGATGTAGAGATAGCTATAGAAATTGATATATAATTAAAACTCAAAGCACTTATAATACCTAAAAAGCAATCAATGCCATTAATGGACACAATAGCTATAGAAAAAAACTTCAAGTATTGTAGACCTCAAGTAACAACAATCTTGAGGGAAAAAAAAAAAAAGGAATTAGTAACCAAAATAACCCTACATAGCTAGGTGAATGGAAGCATAAACTGGCGAGAAACAGAATTCCTCCACTCCTTTATGGTTAGATGTACTCATTACACAATGCAAAAAGAAAAGGTAAAAGAAAAAACAAACAAACAAACAAAATATTAAATAACATATGGTTCTTTGATTTAATAACATGCCTCTGAATAGTGGGTTTGTTAGCTTTTGATGATTTGATGATTAGAACTCTATATATAATTGTTACTAGTGCTTTGATTTAATTTTTGTCCATTTTTATATCTACTTCAAATAGGTAATTGCTTGTATACACTCACTCAAATTATTGAGTTGGATGGATTTGAAACACAGTTTAGTTTGGTTTGATTTGATAAAGAACACAAAAAAAAAAAAAAAAAAAAAAAAAAATTCAATTATCAATATTTCAGTACTGTTACAAATCTATTATCAGCACTATTATCATACATATCACTATAATAAAATCATCCTACCATTTCAAAATAATAAGAAATGGAGATTAAAAAAAAATTAAATAACATATGGTAGATAAAGATAATGAAATGTTAAATAACATGGTTTTGCTTATAAACTGTATTATTGAATTCCCTTCCTTCTTCCCATATATGCCCTTTTAAAAGAGAAAACAAATTACTACTTCTTTAGGAATTCAAAATTCAAGGAACCAGTTTCTTATCTTGGAATGTTAAATATCATCCATTTATTGGTAAAAAAACCTCTGAAACCTCACACAAAATCCATATTTAGAGGAAGAGGAAGAGGAAGAGAAGATCGATAGGGGTTTTACCTTACTCAATACCAATGGATTTCTTACAAACATTTGATATCCAGATCGTCAGTGTTGCTGTTGCCCTTTTCGCCATCATTGCTCACCGCTTTCTTCTTTTCCTCCAAAAAATCCAAAGGTGTAATATGTTTTTCTATTTATTTGTGTCTTGATTTTTAATGGGTCTTCAAAAATTCTGGCTAACCAATCATGTGCAATTTTTAAATTAGTGTGTTTTTACGAATTTGTGTATTTGTTTAATAATATGTGGAATTTGCTTAATAGGGTGCTTAAATCCTAAGAACTTCAAGGAATTCAAGCTTGTGAAGAAAACCCAAATTAGTCATACATAATGTAGCCAAGTTTAAATTTGAACTTCCTACACCTACTTCAGTCTTGGGACTTTTTATTGGACAACAACAGGCACAACCACACACACACACACACATATACACACAAAAAAAAAAACAGAGTGAGGAAAAAGTTCCAACACATCAAACCAGATGAGATTACCCACACAAACTGAAGAAAGAAGAGCGAGCAATTTCAGATAAATAAAGAAACTGCAACTGAAGAATTTAAGGACAAACTAAAGCAAGTAATGCAAACTAAAGTAGAAGCACCACATTTTTTTATCAATTAACATCGAACCCAGATGAATTCACACACATATGTATAGACACAAATAATATGGAAAACACTTCAATTGTATCCCAAAATGAAGTAATACAGTACCTACAATAAATGTGGTTGCAACCTGCTGCAAGTTCAACTATATGGCTGTAATGTAATTCACAAACTGGCGCCACAGATTCCTCTTTGCAAGAGTTTTCAGCTTCTTATCTTCTGCAGTTCATATAGAACAATCCTTGAACAAACATGCATTATGGTTGAAGAACATATATATATATTTGTTTCTTTTCAAAGAGTAGGAAGTGAATACAGCAATTTATAGTAAATTCAGAAAATTTATAGAAATAGAGCATTGAAATTTACAGAAACATTCAACTAAGAAAATCAACGAACTTGAATTACTCAATTACTCGAAGGGAGAAAGGGAGAGAAAGAGAAATCAAAGAAATCGGGAACAAAGAGGGAATAAAACCCCAAATTCAATTGCCATAGGTTTGGTGTTGAACGATTATGTAGAGACACAGGTTTTCTGGCCTCAAGGATTGGACGGTGGCAATGGAAAAACGAATTGCATATCAATTTCTTTTCCCAATCAAATCACCATAATGAACCAAAATTAAACTTTGAAAAAAAAATTAGAATACAGCCTGGCAGAAAATTCTTAGAATTTGAAACCAACAAAAAATCAATACAGCCCGACAGAAAATCAAGCTTTAAATACAAATTTTTTTAAAAAAAATGAAAAAAAAATGGCATAGGCAAACAACCCTAAAATAACCTGTTTATAGCCCGTTAAAGAGAATTCTGGAAAGCTCAAAAAGATTGAGCAGCGAGAGGAGGGCAACATAGAGGGAGGCGGAAATACAGAGAGAGAAAGGGAACATAAAGAGAAAAGGAGCGAGCATCTTACCTTGCGAGTTGAGATTGGAGAGCAGTTTCGGGAGTGAGCGAAGATGGAGGGTACAGAAGAAGAAGAACATAAAGGGAGAGAGAGAGGGAATGGGGCAGAGATGTAGGTGAGAACAGAGAGGGAGAGAGATAAAGATAGAATGGAGGGGAGAGAGATCAAGATAGAATGGAGGGGAGACGTAAGTAAGTAGGTAGCTTACTGCTTGGGAATGTATTTCAACCATTGATATATACTTAGGATTGATATAGGCCGTTGATTCAAATTGTATCTCTGATACATTTTACATATTTTCAAAATCCGTTCAGTTTTATTATATAGATATGAATGTGATATGATGATTGGTATTATGTGTGTTATGATTGTTTATTTGTCAAAATGTTACATAGTACTTTAGAAATATTTAATAATTTCTTTCCAAAGGGTCCACTTAAATCTAGTTTAATGATTTTAGAAAAAATTAATATCCATAAATAATTTTAGGGTAAATTACATCAAAAGTCTCTATAATTTTCTTCAAATTTTATTTTGGTCCATGATATTTAAATTTGTACACATTTGCCCTTTAAGTTTTGTTTTTGTGTCAAATAAGGACAATTGTGAATATGAGTCAAGTTTAGAGATGGAAAATGGTCACATGCATTGCACATGACCATCTTTTAGGGGCAAAAATGAAAATATATACCAGTTTATTAAGTTCATTCACTTTGAGTCACTTATTGCTCTAATGCATTCACATTGCTTACCAAATTCCACCCTCTCTACACAAAGTGCCCTACCCACCTCCTTGCGCAGACCACCCCTCTTCAAATCAACACATTACGTTGAAATTGGTCATTGTCGATAAGATAGAAATTTGGTTTGTAATCAATTGAAGTTATGAGATTGAGTTATATATGTGTACATATGTATATATCTATGTAGATGTCAATTGAACAGAGGGAAATATTCTAATTGCTCTCTTGTTATCTTCACTGAGACCCTTCTACCACCAAAACCTAATTATTAAAGCTCTTATAAACTATTTCTACATCTAATTGCATAAAACCCATCATTTCAACCCACAAATTTAATTCAAATTACATGTGTGTGTGTGTGTGTATATGTGTGGCAGTTGATTTCCAACCACACAACCAAACGGGGAACTCAGCTGGAGAGCACCGGATGAATAGATTAAGCCCGAACAACCAGTCACAGAAAGATAAGAACCTGGCAATGGTTCATCCATCCGGGGGCACTCCGACGATCAAGTCAGTAATCAAATATCTCTCAAAAATAGCAAATTGTGCTTAAACTCACACGAAAGAACTTTCCTTTGACCCACGAAGGTGCTATGCTTTTATAACCAGTACTAACCTGATCTCTTTAGAAGCCTTACTTCAATGGACTCAAGCTCCATTCTTATCTTGGACCTTCATCTAGATAGAGATAAACTCTTCTTAAGCCTTATCTTTATCCAGAATGAGATCCTCTCTTATTCTAGGACTCTTGTCCCTTATCTGCTTATCTCGGATTTTGATATCTCCTCAGATAACCTCGGCCTAGCCGAGATCACCTCGGCATTATGACCAGGCCACGTGGCACTTCAGTTGACACTTCGGCATCACCTTGGCCACGTGCTGTCATTCGCAAAAAATGCCCCCATAACTGCCCCCTAGGTTCTATTACCTCGGCAACCTGAGGTGATGGAACCTACATCGCTTGTTCATATATTATGTCGGCTAAAATTCATTCTTCCTTTCGACCGAGGTTATGACTCGTCGATTTCAAGTATCCAGGACTCAACTATCCATCTTTATCAAGGATCAAGAACCAAGAGTCAAGTTCTTTGAGCATCTCTACCAAGATTGCTCCTCTAGCCGAGGTTTGGGCTTTATTAATCAAGAACTCCAAGAGTTTTGACTGTGCACGAGTTGTCACACACGGTCTTTTCAACTGTTTCCTCCACGTGTCCCTTTCTTATTAGTTCATACTTGACATGCGCTATCAGGTTACGTCGCTTCTGCACACATCGCCAGACAAGCACGCCGTCCAAGGCATCTCATTACGCTTTTGCCGCCTTCTTATATTTTTGACAAAAACTCCTCTCTCTCTCCCGCCTTTTCACTTTTCATTCTTACATTCTCTTTACTCTCTAACCTTCTCTCTTTGTGTTTTTCCTTGTTCCTCCCTTTTCTACCCTTTCAAAACTCCAGAATTGCTTTATTTGTCTCATCTGTTGAGCGTTTGAGCATCTGTTTCTAAGTATTTATGTCGTCTGACTTTGGTGAACTACACCCGGGCGTTCGTTTCGTCGATCTCAACCGATAAGTCACTAATTTCTTCTTCCTTATCCGCCTTGTATTGTTCTCTTAATATCGCTTCTCTAAACTCGCCTTTATGCTCTTTTTGCTACATTCGTTGTCAATGAATCTTGTATTCATAGCTGTATTATGAATCAAATTTCTTGTTTCTTGAATTTGTTTTATGCATTACCATTTGTCTCTGAGGTCTAGAGTGCTTGTATTGCTTGTGCTTCTTGCACATTGCCTCGACACACACTTATTCAATGTTCACGAACTCGCTTTTACTCTGTGTGCAAATATATTTGTCGTTCTTACACCATTCTTGATTTCAATCATGCTTTATTTCTTATTTTTCTTGATTATTTTAGATCTATTGCTTTTGAGCCTTGCTTCAACATAGTTTAGGTTTTGGGGTTTGCTAGAAATTACATATTTTAGGAAAATTGAAACTCAAAATCTCCCATAGGCAGCAAAACCCTCACCCTACTACCATTTAGGCCCTAGCGGAGGTTCCCAAACCTTTACCAGTGTCTTTTCTTTGAAATCCATCACAATACACCCCAAGCCGAGATCATGGGTATGTTTAGGTGAAGGGTAGACACCCCAACCAAACTAAAGTACTTCCAACAAGAGTTCTCCATCCCAGCCGATGTACAAATCAGGTTAGCTGGGAAAGAGAACTCTATCATGCTTGATGAAAACTCCATGCCCTTCCCTGTAGTTGCGTTTATAGAGTGTGGACTTCGATTCCCTCTAGACGTGTTTAGGGAAGTTCTTCACTTCTACAAACTTAACCCTATGCAACTAGCCATCAATTCTTTTAGGATCATTAATGGCATCGTCGTGCTAGCATGCAGACAAAATGCCAGAATTACCTTTTCTGATATCCAATACTACTAGACCATGTGTAGCCTCAAAACAAACAATGGCTACACATACTACCTCAAGCCGAGGTCTACACAATACAAGTTGATAGGCGATATCACAGACTCAAATAAGGGCGCGGGGGATGACTACCTGGTTATCTCGGGCAATTAGGAGTTTGCACTAGATGACAAGCTCCACCTTTTCCCTTTACGCCAAGAAGTATTTAGGGAAACTTAGTCCCCCCAAAGTCCCTTCTTTAAATTACTTTAGCATTCTTTATGTTACTCTGTTATAATGTTCTCTCTTTATTTTTGCAACCCTTCCTCAACCCGAAAAGAACTTTCGCCAATACTACATGCCAAGCAAAGACTTGGTTCGCTTGGCTTACTAATCGAGGCACGCAAAGCTCCTCTTCTTCTCAACTACATCCCTACCTACCGCAGTCTGTCGTCTGACGTCCCAAAAGAAGCCAAACTCCACATTCTACCACAACTCCTCCAACAACCTCATCTCCAAGGCCAGATCAGGCATCCACCTTCGCCCAAGAAAGGGCCATCTACTTCTACCCTCGCTTGATTCCTTCCACTTAGCGCTTAGCGCCAACACCGAAGCTCCTCCAAACGATCCACCGATAAAACTCGCAATGCAAGCACCGAGATTCTAACTCATTGGCGACGATCCAAAGAAACCTCTAATTGCCTCGCCAAAGAATTCATTTCGGCTCCAAAGTCACCATCGCCATAATCGACGAAATGGGCTACGCCAAAATAGTCTCCAACAACCTTATTGCCGACATCCCTAGGGTGGTGTCTGCCATTCTTCCTCCCTTCTCGGCCCCACCAAAGCCCAAAGTCAAAGGGGGTGAAAAGGGCCAAGGCCAAAGCCATCGCCATCAAGTCGAGTCCGAGGACATAGTACCAATTTCCAAATTGGCCAAAATCGAGAAGATCGCTTTACGTCAAAAGAGGTCTATCGAGGCCAAACCATCTAACAAACCTTAAAAAAGACCGAGGTCTAAAAGTGTGACTCCTCCTGTTGCTTTCCCTGTCGATGAGCCCTGGGTTCCAGAGTCGTGGTCAAGACCTCTCATCGCCAGCGATAATGCCCTTGACTCTATGGAAGTTGGTGCTGCCATTTCTACTGTCGTTTTGCTACAGGCCAACCTCAACCACATGGCAGCTGACAAAGTATGAGAACTATGCACTAATGATGCAACACTGTGTTCTGGTAAACTTATGTACCTTGTTTTTCTATTCAATTTCCATTCGAAGTTTTGTACTCAACAAAAAATCCTTTTTCTCTTTTTGCAGGGCATTCAATAAGGTCATTCTTTGGCGGTCAAGAGTAAGGAATTTAAGAAGGAATTAAACAAGAAGACTAAGGAGGCTGCCAAGCTCCTCTTCGCTTAACAAGGCCGAGGTTCGTGATCACTGTGTCGAGGTTCACAAAACAAGGCTAATTGCGTTTCAGCCGCACAAAACAAGGTCAAGATCGTACGGTTACCGAAAACATTGCTGCGATAGCTAAGGCCAAATTAAAAGAGGCCGAGGAAAAGATTACCGAGGCCTAGAGCGAACTTCAGTCTGCGCTCGCCGCAAAGGAGACCGAAATAAAAGTGGCCAACGAGAAGGCTTAGGTCGAGGGTGCGGCCGACGTTCGTGATGCCTACAAAAAACAAGTCAACTAGGCATACAACAAGGGTTACACCCTTGAATGGATGGCTGTGTTGAAGGAGTTGATCGTTCCTGAGGATTCGCCTCTCTATGACGCTAGCCGACTTGTTCTTCCATTCCCCCTAACTCCAAGCCACTCTGAAGATGAGCTCAGGATAAAAGAAGATGCCGAGGCTGACAAGTCTAAAGATGCTACTATTGTTGGGGCTAAGTCCCCAACTCTGAATAAGCAAGTCCTAGACTTGACTCAGGATGTAGAGGAGGATGAGTTCCCCCAAAGTACTTCTGCAAAGACCACATCGAGGTTGAGATCAAGATAGCCAAGAAGAGTCTATACCAGACCCTTCTTGAAATTGATGCCGAGATAGCGACTAAAAATGAAGGAACTCTGCCAACCGAGGCCGACACAACGCCAACAGCTGAGGTTGAGCAATCCGTCACTAATGCAAATGCTTAGGATTTTCTTCTTTTACTTGTACTTTTTGTTCATTTCGCTTTTGTTGGGCCGAAGTGCCATTTTTGTAACTGAACAAGTAATCTTTTATGCCAGGTCGAAATGCCTTGTTTGTCTAACATTTGAACAAGTTTCCTCTAAGTGAATACATGCCTTCCTTTGTTTCTAAGTGTTTGGATATTTCTTTTCATATATGCTTACTGCTTTCTTTTATGCCTTTCATGCTTCCATACTTAGAATATTTTTGCACTTTTACAACTTTCTTTGAGTAATTACTTGCTTAGAATACCTTGGACAAGTATTACCTCGAATCCACCCAAAGTTGGTTACCTGCACCAAACTACATTGGAGTTCACCTTTTTTGGTGTTCTTAGTCAACAACACTTAAAAATATTTGATTCAAATATTTTTACAAGTGTTCTTGTACTCATTGCCTTTTAGCAGACTTCACCCTTTTAACCCTTCCAAGCCCGACAACTTGGTCATTATCTTGGGTAATGAATACCTCTGATCAAGATCCCTTATTATCTCGGCTAACTTCAACATGTAAATTGTTCTGAATTTCAAAAAGTGTCAAGCTCTCAAGCTTATTTATCATTCATGCTCCCTGCCCCCCTAATGTGAAACTAAGTTCCACTTAAGTTCACATTATGCATTTATGGTCTTTTGCCGAAGTCAGATTCAAACAAAGATTAATCGAGGTGTTCGACTTTGGTTTCTCTATTAATCTAACTAAAGCAAACTTAGTTCCATTCTGCCAACATATTAAGCAAGTCTGATTTTATTCAACTAAGTTCAACTCTGCCGATATGGCAAGTCGAGGTTAATTCAACTTAGTTCAACTCTATCATATGCAAGTATAATTCAACTCTATCATATAATAAGTCTAAGTTATTCGTCATGTTTCATTCAGAAACATCGCCGACTTAGTTCAACTCTATTATATGCAAGTATAATTCTACTCACATATAATAAGTCTAAGTTATTTGTCATGTTTCATTCAGAGATATCGTCAACGTAGTTCAACTCTATTATATGCAAGTATAATTCAACTCTGCCATATAATAAGTCTAAGTTATTCGTCATGTTTTATTCAAAAACATTGTCATAGGACTGGTCAGTCCTATCACACAAATTTCAAATTCATAAAAATCAAACTAACATTTTATTATTACTTCGGTTAATAGAATTATGACATAAACTTCAAAAAACAAAAAAAATGATAAAAAAAAACATCAAATTGCAAGTGTTCCAGGATCTTGGCAACTCCTTACCATTAGTGTCTCCAGGCCAATATGCCCCATTGTCGGCAATCGAGATGATTTTATAAGGCCCCTCCCAGTTTGGGCCAAGTTTGCCCTCCTTAGGATCTTTCTTGTTGCCAACAAATTTTCTCAAGACGAGGTCCCCAACCGTGAACTCTCTTGGGTTGACCTTCTTGTTGTATGCCCCCAACCGAACTGTTGCTCTCTCCCTTCTTTCTTTCAATAGATCCAAATCTCGGGCTAAGAATGCCTCATTGGTCTCATCTTCCACTCTTTGGGTTCTGATTCTAGGGATTCCGACTTCCAGTGGAATAACTACTTCAGTGCCATAAGCCATAGCAAAAGGAGATTCCCCAGTTGATCTCCTCGGCGTAGTCCAATATGCCCAGAGCACATTGGGCAACTCTTCCGCCTATTTCCCTTTTGATGCTTCCAGCCTCTTCTTGATCACATTCAAGATAGTCTTATTGGATGCTTCTGCCTGACCATTGCTCTGAGAGAAACTTGGAGTGGAGTAGTAGTTCTTAATTTTGTACTTTGCACAGAAGCTTTTGATTAGCTTACTGTCAAACTGTGTACCATTATCGGCTATTATTGCCCTTGGGATCCCAAACCTAGTGATGATGTTCTTCCATATGAAGTTCTTTACATCAATAGCTCAAATCTTCGCAAGGGGTTCAGCCTCTACCACTTTGTGAAGTAATCAGTTGTTACCAGCAGAAACTTTCTTTGTCCAGTTGCTTAGGCCAGTTGCCCAACAAAATCCATGCCCCACTAGGCAAATGGCCAAGGGCTGGATACTGGGTTCAAATCTACTACTAGTTGATGTATCAAAGGTACAAACCTTTGACACTTCTCGCACTTTTTGATGTAGGCTTTAGCATCCTTCTACATGTAGGGCCACCAGTACCCTTGAGTGATGGCCCT
This sequence comes from Camellia lanceoleosa, assembly GCA_025200525.1. Lineage (NCBI taxonomy): Eukaryota > Viridiplantae > Streptophyta > Magnoliopsida > Ericales > Theaceae > Camellia > Camellia lanceoleosa. The sequence goes on along the minus strand of CM045759.1, from coordinate 74,245,524 downwards.
ATGAGCAAGTGACTTGCCCCCAGCATGGCTTCCACATACACCTTCATGAATTTCATACAAGAAGTTCTCAACCTAGGAGGGATGCACATATCTCAAAACAGGCCCGGTAAAGGACCTTCTGTAAAGATGGCCTTCTACTATTAGGCTAAACCTGGCCGACCTCAATCTTGTCTTGTGTGCCTCTTTTCGGTCGTCTGGCAACTTGTCATCCATGAGGAACACTATTATTGCATCCATCCAGCTTGGTCCCATCTCCACACATATTGTTTCGTACTTTGTGATCAATGGTTCTACACTTGGGCCTGACAAGTAATTGAGCATTATTATCCTTGCCTCCCCTAATTTCATTGCACTAGCCAGGTTAGCCAAGGCATCGGCATGACTGTTATCATCCCGGCTAACCTGTTGTAGCCGGCAATCGTGGAACAATGCTAGCAGTCTTACAACTTCTTTGACATAGGCTATCATTTTTTCATCTCGGGTTGCATACTCGCATGTTTCCTGATTCACTATAAATTAGGAGTCACAGAAGATTACCACCTCATCGGCTTCCATCGCTGCTGCTAACTTTAACCCTGCAATTAGTGCCTTATACTCTACTTCATTGTTTGAGGCCTTGAACCCCAAATGAATGGACTGCTCTAACATTCACCCATCTGGCGATACTAACACTACTCTTGCCTCCGCTCCTTGATGGTTTGAACTTCTATCAACAAATAGGCGGAATGAGTTGTCAATGTAGATGTCGCAACTAGAGTGGGGTTCTTGGGCCCCAGTTAGGTTTTTTCCTGCTCTTCTGGGCATCCCAAGCTGCAGCTCACTAGAGTCCGACGCAGGATGGCACCATGGGTGAACTCGGCCACAAAGTCGGCCAAAACCTGGCCCTTAATCGCTGTTCTGGGCCTAAATTCCAAATCATATTGGCCCAGCACTACTGCCCATCTGGCTACCCTGCCTGTCAGATCTCCTTGCTGCAATAAGGACTTCAAAGGATGCTAAATCAGCACCACAATCTTGTGGGCTTGGAAGTAGTGATTCAGTTTTTTCGAAGCCATCACCAAGGCTAGTATTAGTTTCTCTAAGGGCAAGTACCTGGTTTCTACACCTGCTAGGGTTTTACTTACATAGTATACAACCTTTTGTTCGTCTTCTTTCTCTCGGATTACTACTGCGCTTACCTCGTGTTCTAAAACTGCTAAGTATAGGAGCAATTCTTCTTCAGGTACTGGATTTGATAGAATTGGAGCTATTGTCAGATACTTTTTCAAGTCAGCCAAGGTGACTTCGCACTCTTTCGTCCATAAAAAATCTGTGGCCTTCTTTAACAAACTAAAAAGTGGTTTACACTTATCAGAACTTCGGCTAATAAACCCATTCAGTATTGCCTTCTTGGCACGGTCAAAATCAACTGCTTTCGATGTCGGGCTCTTTAAGTCAAGAATGGCCTTGATTTGATCTGGGCTTGCCTCAATGTCCCTTCTGGTAACCAAGTATCCCAGGAACTTACTAGACCCGACTCCAAATGCGCATTTCAAAGCATTAAGTCAGAGCCAATATGTTCTCAGGATATTAAAAACTACCTTCAAGTCGACCAGATGATTCCCAAGTTCTTTGGTCTTCACGACCATGTCATCAATGTACACTTTTACTGTCTTGCCAATCAGATGCTTGAACATCTTGGTCACTAACCTCTAGTAGGTTGCCCCTGCATTTTTCAACCCGAAAGGCATTACTCTGTAGCAATACAACCCTTTTGGTGTGATAAATACAGTTTTCTCCTCATCAGGGAGGCACATTGCTATCTGGTGGTATCCCCTGTAAGCATCCAGGAAGCTCATCCTCCCATACCCTGAAGTAGAATCCACCAGCTGATCAATTTTAGTCAAAGGGAAGTTGTCTTTGGGACAAGCCTTATTCACGCTATTGAAGTCCATGCAGACCCTCCACTTCTCATTCTTCTTTTTCTACAACTACTGTGTTGGACAACCAAGTTGGGTAATTTACCTCCCGAATAGCCTTGGCTTCCAACAAATTTTGTCTACTTTCTCCCATCGCCTCCACATGAATCAACGTTGGCTTCCTTACCTGCTGAATGACAAGTTTAGCTGACCTATCTACATTGAGCATATGGCACGTGACCTCGGGATCAATACCTAGCATCTCATATGGTGTCCAAGTAAATACTTCTATGTTGACCTGTAAGAAAGCCTCTAACTCCCTTTCCTCCTCCTCGGCCAAGCCTAAGCCAAAAAGGAATAAGCGCTCTTCATCCCCTTCTTGGACCAGAATTTTCTTCAAGGCTTCCTTGCTCTTCTCGGCCGGTTCTTTGCCAACATTATCTAGGACTTTCATGTCCTCGTCCTCGATTTCCACTTTTTCTGCCTCTCGCACATTGTAGTTGGATTTCATTGCTACCATGGAGTAATTCTTTGCATGTACTTGATCCCCTCTGACTTCCTCAATTCCCTGTTCAGTTGAAAATCGTAACAACTAGTGCAGCGTTGAGGGAACAACCCTCATTGCGTGTAGCCACAGTCTTCCCACTATAGCATTGTAAGGGAAGGGGGTATCAATTACCGTAAATTCTGTGCTAACATTCCTGGTGCCTGCCTGCACCTCCAAATTTATTGCTCTCAGAAGCCATGTTGGCGTTCCATTGAACCCAACCATTGGCAGTCCGATCGCTTCCAAATCATCTCGGTGAAGGTCAAGCTCCTTGTAACATCTGACATATATGATGTCACAAGAGTTGCCTTGGTCAATCAAAATGTGCCATACTTGGCATTCTCTAATCTTGAGGGTCACTACGGAGCATCGTTGCAGCGGATGCTACACCGTGTCTAGATCCGCCTCAAGAAAGGACACCATTGGTCCCTAGTACTGCTTGTCCTAGGCCTCTTTTGTTGAACCCGATACACATGTTGTAAATGCCTCACCTTTTGTGTCTCTCTTCGCATATCATTCTCATTAACCTTTGAATGAATCACATTGATCACCCGAGGTTCTACTTGCTATGGTTGTGGCAGTAATGGTGCCGTTGGTGCCGAGGGAAGCCTTGCATGCTCTTCCCTTATTCTGGCCTTATCTACTAGGTCCTTCAAGTGACCCTATCTAACAAGGTCTTCCAAGTGTGTCTTCAGGGCTCTGCACCCCTGAGTCAGGTGTCCATCTTCATTGTAGTAGGCACAGTGCTTCCCAAGGCTCCTTCCCATAAACTCGCCAGGGACATTCTCTGGCACTCTATAATACGGCTAGTTCCTTATCCATTCTAGAACTTTGTAAACTAGGATCCGGAATACAGTAGTGATTGCCTGTGCAGCCCTTAACCCTGTCTCTTTCCTGTTAAAACCAGTGTTACCTCGGCCTCGCTTTGGCTAGCCGTTTCTCTTCTCCTGCTTTAGCGCCTTCGTTCCCAGCATATCCTCTTCTACTCTGGCATATTTCTCGATCCGTGCCATGAGCTCCTCCATACTCTTTGGTAGAGTTTTTGCCAGCGACTTCTGAAGCGGGCATTCATCCTCCAGGCCGTTCTTAAAAGACATGACCGCCAACTCCTGGTTGCATCTCGGTATTTGGTTGAACACCTCATGATACCTTTTGGCATAAGCTCTGAGGCTTTCACCCTCGCTAATTTTCAGAGCCATCAAGGGGTCTACCCTTAGTCGCAATTTGTTTGTAACAAACCTGGCCACAAACATCTCGGCTAGGCCTTCCCAACTCTTCATAGTCCCTTTCGGCAACTTGTGAAACCAATCTGATGCAATTTCCCCAAAGGATGAGGGGAACACCTTGCACAGCAATTGTTTGTTCCCAGTATACAAAGCCATTGAATTCAGATATAAGCCGACATGAAACTTCGGAGTGGACTTACCGTCATAAATCTAGAACCTTGACATATGGAACCTTTTTGGGGCCTCAAACCTATCCAACTCTATTGAGAATGGTGTTCTTAGCTTGACGGGGGATGTGACCTCATCATTCTACCGCTTCCTCTAGAGGTAGTCCTTCAAGTCATCCTTAGTCTGACTAGGAGCTTGGCTATCAACAAATTTCAATCTTTTTGGTGCACTGCTCCCGGCGTCGTTGTGTGTCATCTTGGATTTTTCTTCATTCACTGTTTCAAAGCAAAGTCCCTTTGTAGCACCCCCAAAAATAATATAATAGATCCAACTCATAAGCGAAAGAAAAATAGAAATAAAGTACTTTCATTCATCAGAGTTTGTATTACAAAAGATAACACATACAATATACATTCATAAATGTACGTTCTGAATCTATAGCATATAATACCAGTTAATGATCAACAAAATAAATGCCTTATGGCTTACATCTTTCAAAGACATTGCTTGGCTACAACAAAAAAGAATCATAAGCTCTGTACATATAAAGCCCTAGGCTTGAATGAACATTAAAATACAAAATAACATGAAATGAGCCTTCAGCTCCGAGGTCCTTCCAAGCTACGTCCTTGGAGGAGGCATGTCACCGGTACCTGAAAATGGTTTCCTAAAGTAAGGAGAGCCTAAGGGTGTAAATCTGGCTTGGCTCGGCTCGGCCCGGCCCACCCAAGCTCGGGCCGAGTCAGGCCTATGTCGGGCCTCGCGGGCTCCCGTCAAAATTCGAGCCGAGCCGAGCCGGCCCACGGGCCAAAAAATTAAGCCCAAGCCCAAAGGTATTCGGGCCTTGGGCTTGGTTAGGCTTAGCCTTTTTTTTTAAAAAAAAAAAAATTTTCTACCAAAATATTATTATTTTCTATTAAAAAATACACTAGGCCTTGGGTGGGCTAGGTTCTAAGTGGGCTTTAAGCGGGCTGATGGATTGGGTCACAGGCCGGGCCAAATGGGTCGGGCTAGGCTTCAAAATAATGGCCCAAGCCCTAGCCCTGGGGCTCGAGCCTGGGCCTAAACGGGTCTAAACGGGCTGGGCCCATCTCGAGCTACAAGTGGACTTCGGGCCGCCCACGAACCGCAGGCCATTTTTACACTCCTAGAGGAGCCAGAGCCCAGTAGAAACAATCTAACACAATATATGAGGTCTAACAAAGGTATAACTTGAAACAAAACATCCTTTTTATATTACCATGAGATGCCCAAATTCATATTTCAGTCTGTTTTCCTTCAGTTTATTTACAGTCAATTTATATCATCTCAATAAATGAGTCAATTTCATTTTGTATTTCAACAATCCAATCGAGACTACAACTCAATGATTTTCTAATCAATGCAACCAATACATAAACACTTCTCATTGCCATTTTATAGAAATTTCGTCCGCAAGAATTGACACCCATGTATATGCAAGATTTCGGGACTTTCACCCTGGACACTCCAGCCAACTTAATTTTAATGGAGTCTATCCCCTATCTCCTCTCAAATAATGGAATACATCCCCTTTCTCCTCTCAATCAATCATACATATACAATGTATTTAAATATAGTCAATTTCAATGACAATAACAAGAGGTTAGTTTCAATTCATCTAATCCTCATACAATTTCTACAACAATCATGACTATCCTCCACTGATAGGCCAATACAAATATTTCTAAATAGCTATTCAATCTCAAGACAGATAACTTATTTAAATTTGCATAAGTATGAGATAATACATATCCAATTCCACCATTTCTACCAATATCCATCCAATTTCCTATTTGCAATGTCAATTTCATATATTTATGCAAAATAAGTATTCGAATCATTTAGGGCAAAACTCCTCCCCTTTTTAAATAACAACCCAAGTGGCCCAAATCAAGCATTTGGCCACAATACAACCTTACATTTAACCCCATGACCATCTATTCCACATTTACTCAAAACCCCTCTTTTAATTTTTTATATCCCAAACCCTAGGTTTGTCCATAATACTTCTAAGACCCATCATTGTTATACAACCACAAATAACTAAGTTAAAAACCATAACAAAGTGTAGAAAGTCCATACCTCAAAGAGAAAAGATGAGCCAAGCAAGGGTGGAACTTCAAAGATGTCCAAACCCAACTCTATTCGGATCAAAGTGTAGTTATTGAGATGTTCTATCTTTTTAACAAAGGTAAATGGGTGGAGAAACCACTAGAACTAAGTGAAAATGTAGAGAGAGAGAGAGTCTGTGTGTGTATATGTGTGTGTGTGTGTGTGTGTGTGTGTGTTTTAGAGAGAAAGGGTCTCAACTTTAGGTTTTAGGATGAAAATATCTAAAAAAGTGATGTAAAAAGTCATTTTCGCAATCTGATATACGCACAGTCTGCTCAAGTGCAAAAGTTGACACTCGAGCGTCGAACACAACAAGTTGTTTCGCTCGAGCGCAAGAAGTCCCGTTCAAGTGCAGAATACACACCTCCAGTACTTTGCAGACAACAAACAAATCGCTTGAGCTCAAGCAAAGACGCTCGAGTGCCCACCCACTCGAGCTTAGGAAACGCCGGTCGAGCGTGAAAAACACCCCTCTAGTACTTTTGCAGATGTGCAAAGTACTGAGAGTTTGCAAATCCTGCTCGAGTGCAAGAAGGGCCGCTCAAGCGGAGGACCAAAATTCTAGGCAACACAAGGTTTGAAAACCAAGCAACCAATCTATTCCAAACACATTCAACATGTCCAAAGAACCAAATTTAAGGAGGACTAAAGAGGAAAAGATAATGAACAACATTTAGAAACCATAAACCCGAGTCCGGACTACCACAAGTGTCAGGTCAAAACCGGGATCGCTCTTCCCTTCCCCTGGACGTGCCGATGTTCTTTGACACAAGTTCCCTTGGTATGAGGCATCCTCTGAGACTCACCTCTCACCGACTTTGCTCGTCCGGCATCCTATGAAGGCCGATGTGAGTGTTCTCTTTCTTTGCCATGTTGCGGGACTGCTAGGATTGTTTTCTGTCCCCTTTCTGGGCATCAGTCTTGGCCCCTAGCATCGGTGTGTCTTGCAACGGAAACGATGGTTGCATGACGTTGTTCTGCATCATGAAGTTGACAACCAATTGTAGATCTGCCAACTTGTTGGCCATTCCCTTCATCTCGCCATCCCTCCTCAAGCATCTATCCTTCCATACCCGAAGGTCGCTTTCGTTGTAATACTCATCTCGGTCTGATTTCTGCGAGGCATATCCCTCTTTGCCGACGTCCTTATCTCCGGGATTCTAATCTCGTGTTCCTTCATTATGGTTTTCTTCTTCGATGTTAGGATCGGCATATTTACCACTCCCACTAGGGATGTTGTCCCCAATTTTTTCTCCCTGTCCGTTGTTAGCCATCTATTCTCCTTATGTTCCCGCAGATAGCGTCAAATTGTGAGTGTTGATTTCCGACCATACAACCAAACGGGGAACTCAGCTAGAGAGTACCGGCAGAATAGATTAAACCCAAACAACATGTCACAGAAAGATAAGAACCCAGCAGTGGTTCGTCCACCCGGGGGCACTCCGACGATCAAGTCAGTAATCAAATATCTCTCAAAAATAGCAAATTGTACTTAAACTCACAAAAAAAAACTTTCCTCTAACCCACGAGGATGTCGTGCTTTTATAACCAGCACTGACATGATCCCTTTAGAAACCTTACTTCAATGGACTCAGGCTCTATGCTTATCCTGGACCCTCATCTAGATAGAGATAAACTCTTCTTAAGTCTTATCTTTATCCAGAATGAGATCCTCCCCTGTTCTAGTATTCTAGTATTCTAGTATCTCGGATTCTAGTATCTCCGCAGATAACCTCGGTCTAGCCGAGATCACCTCGGCATCATGATCAAGCCACGTGGCACCTGACACTTCGGCGTCACCTTGGCCACGTGCTGTCATTCACAAAATATGCCCCCGCAATATGTATATGTGTGTTGTGTGAATATATATGAAACAAAAAAATATTGCACAAACTCACCATTCCTCTACCTCACAAATTCAATACATATATGTGTGTTGTGTATATAAGACAACCAAAATAATTGAGTACATTGGTCAAACTCACTTCAATTTGTATATATTTGTATGTGTATATATGTGTGTATGATGTGTATATAAAAGATGTTCACTACGGGTGGATTTGATGGTTTGCTTCATTGATGAGGTAGATTTCATTAGAAGGATTTGAAGTTGAATTTAGGGCAGTGAGAGTGATGGGGTAGAAAGACTTTGGTGGTGATGCTCTAATGGTGGTTCAAGGGTGGTGGGAGGTGGATTTTGGGGTGATAGAGTGACCGAATTTGCTAATAGTTTGAGGTGTATTTTTTGCTAATGTAAGGTTCCTTTGATAAAGAAATGAAGAAGATGAATTATAAAGAGTGAAGGATAAAAAGACCATTTTGTCCTTAAAATATGGACATGTGCAATGCATGTGACCATTTTCCATCCAAACGCTTAACTTCCATCCACAGTTGTCCTTATTTGATACAAGAATAAAATTTGAATGGCAAATGTGTTCAAATTAAAACATCAAAGACTAAAAATGAAACTTTAGGAAAACTACAAGGACCCTTGGTTTAATTTGCCCTAATTTTAAACAAAATTCAAGACAAGAATAATATGTCAATGGCATTCTTGTAATTATAAATCAAAATGACGAATATTTTGACTTCTAATGAATGGCCTATAAATGAGAACAGGTAATTCTATTTACACAATAATTTTATTTTATTACACCATTATTCTAATTACACTTCTCAAAAAATTCAAAAATATTAGTTTATCTCTTTTACGCACTTATTTATGCCACTTATACCCTCATCTCAAACCTCATCTCTTCTTACTCTCAAAATCTTTCAAATCCTAGCTCTTCCATCTATTATTGTTGGTATTTTTTCATAATAATAAAAGAAAAAAATATAAAATAAATTAAATAGAAATGACAAAATAATTTTTTTAATTAAAATGATGAAATACAGAATAAACAACACAACTAAAAATACATAAATGAATTAAATTACATTACTAATAGAACAAATTATTAACATGGATAACTAAATATTGAAACTCATCTTTGTAAACTAAATATTAAAAAAATTAAGAATAAATGATAAGAAAAGAAGCAAATCGAAACCTAAACTAGACAGATTCCTTAAAACAGATTCACCGCCTGCCAATGGATACTAGAGGTACGCCAGCATCTGTCTCCCAGGATATGACATTGAAACCAGCTAATACAGAAGCACCTTCTAACTAGCTTCGGCGAACTTGATAATGATTGCACTCTCTCTAACAAGAACCAAAGAAGGGGCTAACAAAAGAAGGTAGAAAAAATGTTCTTTGGTGGGAAAAAAAACATCTCCAACTTTTTTTCTCAAAAAACTATCTCTATTTTTCATCAAAAATCTCTCCAAAATTATCCTATCAAGTTGGAGGGGAAAAGCCTCTATTTATACAAGTAGGGAAATCCCTAGCCATGAAAGCTATACATCAATAAGGCCATCAAATGTCATTAACCAAGGCCATCAACTCTAGCCATTAGGGCTAGAGTTATAAAAATTGAAAACTTATGGCTACTAGTATGGTCATCAACTCCATCATCAACAGATGAGAGTTATAAAAGTTTAAACCTTCCATTTGCTTAAAATATACAAATAAATATATATATATATATATATAATGATGGTTGAATAAACCAACTAGATGGGTCATAAAATGGATACTAATGTTGGGTTACAACCCGATTCAAGTTCAACGAGCTAAGCTCAACACAACATAACTTAGCCTAAACTCAAGATTAAGTCCAAGTCTAAGTCCAAAACCAAACCCAACATATGCACAAGCCTAGGTCCAATCCAAGCTAAAACTAAATCCAAATTTAAGCCCAACTTTATTAATATCCACTTTATGAAACAATTCTCATTCACAATTCAATGGTTTCGGCTCGTTTTTTTTATATTGTAATCTTCTCACTTGAGATAATACAAAACCACTCAGACCCATCTCAACCGGCAATTGAGTCTCACTTTAATTTGGAATTAAAGTTGCCATTATTTTCCAACAATTACAACCACCACCATTACCACGACCATCACCTCCAAGCACCACCCTCCAACACCACACCACCAAGTGACCCCTCACCACCGTAATCATCACTTAGCAGCCTCCTTTGCAACCACTATTTTTGCAACTTCTTTTCAGGGTTCACTTTTTTTCTTTTTTTCTTTTTTGAAAATGCAAACAAAATACTTAACAAGTTTTTATTTCTAATTTCAAAAAAAAAAAAATTTTGAAAACAAAAATAAAAAAACAGAAACCAAAAACATTAACCACGATTTACCTTCCCTTTGTTCTTGAACTCTATCCAAAATTTCAAACGCCTCACAAATAGACAAATAAATAATTTGTTTCTCGATAGTAAGCAAAAATCTTCACTAGGACAAGATAGCAGCTTTGTTGTGTCACGAAGGCCTAACTTGTGGGCACCAAAAAGTGTTTGATAAAAACATTTACCAGACAAGAAACATTGGCTATAAGTTAGAGGTTAATTCTTGAAATGAAAAACAATATCAAAATAGCACATTCGGAAGCTTAGTTTACTGGAAACATTCAGCATCAAGCCTTCGCGGATACATTTATTTGCAGAGCTGACTCTAGTAAAGAATATGAAAATCAAAATATAAAAGTGTATGCATCCTCTTCCAAATTCTTGAAATGAGCAAAAACTTCTTCATTCTTTGGGAATAGAATCTTCAAATATTCAGTGAATATACCGCCAAGGTTCTTTGTTTATTCCTGAATTCCTGGAATAGAAATATAAGGAGGGTTGGGAAATTCTTCAAGATTTAAGGATCATAAGAGAGCAAAAATGTCATTATTTACGTAAGATATGCATGACCAGGTACAAGTTCTCTTGCTACCGTATCTATGCTTCTGTTGCTGAGGAATTTGAAAATGAAAAAGTGCTCTCACTGGGAGAATGAGAAAAGGAAGAATTGAGCTGAACTAGTTAACAAGTCCCGTTCTAATGTTTGATGAGAATGCTACAAGAAACAGGATTATAGTCATCGAGTTCAAGTTGGTCAAGGATCTGCTGCGTAACCCACAGATAAGAAGAGTGGCCTTCAATGACTTCTGTTACATCAACCTGTGAAAACCAAAGCAAAATATATTTCAAAAAAAAAAAAAAAATTGGAGAACAGAAACTATTCCTGGTAACAAATTTTGATACCTACATTCTCAATTCCAGGAGCATCAATTGGTTGAATTCCAGCTAATCCTTGAGAAAGTAGGCTGTTCAAATGTAAACCGTTTTGAGTGTCAATACCCATGTGGGAGAACACCACAAATTGAGACTGAAATATATTTTTCATTATGTGTACATCCAAACCCACACACGTGCCAATGCAGGACCCCCACTGCTTGCATTATCCCATCTTCTCCAGTTCGTTTCTTCTTCATTCATTTATTCTTAGCTAATCCATGGAGAATATGCTTGTCGCTTCCAATGAATGAACATAGTTGATTGTTACACAAGTTTTTAATTTTGTACAATGGTTGCTATTTTATGATTGTTTTGAAAGAAGCAACATCGGTAATTGTGTATGCCCAAAAAAGGAGAAAAAAATGAGCAATATGGAAAGAACAAAATAAACAATGAAAAAAGAGTTTTTATATAAATATGTACGCATATAAACACTCACTTGAGTACTTCAAAGAGTTCCCAACTGAATAAAACAGAGACCCAAGTTTTCATGCACATGCACACATAGAGAGTTGAGAAAAAGGAAAGGAGCAAGAGGAAAGGTCAAATGTGACCATATTGCCCAGAAAATAAAATAAGGTTTTCATCATTTGAAAAGAAGTTGTATTTCTTCTGTTACAAATGCTGCAAGAGCTTTCCTTCAAGTGTATGTTTTAGTTATAAATGACTATATATGATATAACTGTATATCATGCAATAATAAGTATACACATTATACTAGTGTGCTTAGGTTGTTGGAGTAGCCTGAGGTTTAGCTTAAATCCATCACAAAATGCCATTTTCTAGCTGCTCAACGTAGCCCAAAGTAAATGGGAGCTTCTATTTGCACACCTCACCACACTTGACTTTTTCTTTTTCTTTTTCTTTTTTTTTGGGTTCAAATATCAACTTCCGAACAAAAATTAATTGTTCAGATAGCAGCTACCGAACAAAAACTAATTGTTCGAAAAAGGTTTTTTGTTCAAACAATAGTTTTTGTTCGGAAGTAATATCCAAATAGCAAATGATGTGAACTGAGAATATTTGTGGTGTGCAAGTAAAATTAACCAAAGTAAATTGATAACAAAATTATCAAATCAGTTCAACACATGGTTGTTATCCAATATGTATATGGACTGAGTAAGTCTGACATTTTTAAACAGCTTCTAAGATACTCATCTAGTGTGCTTGTATATGTTGCATACCTAGCACGGAAAGCAACTCCTAGCATCCAATCATTTGTAGAATAAACATTCACAAATCTTCCAGCCACAACCTGCAAAACAGCATGAAGTAACTTCTAAACATAACAGAGGGTTGGGATTATTGGCATGAAAAACAGCCAAGGAGATAACAAAAGAAAAAATAAATAAAACACCAATTACCTGTCTAGCTGCTTCCCAGTTCTCATCTTTAATTGAAATAGGTGCCCCAAGAAGAACAACTCTTTCAACAAGTTCATCTGTCAAATTCAGCAGAAGTATACCAGGATCATTCAAGCAAGCCAAACAACTGATGAAAGAATAATGCTTTGTGACTGGTACCCATTACCATTATGTTCAGCCTCAGCCAAGAACTGGAGGCACTTAAAAATCACTCGTGCTCCAAGTGAAAAACCTATAAGTGTCACAGGCCTGAAAATTTTGTGAGCAGCCAATAATAGAATTGGATATACTGTACAACTCAAACATTTAAGGTAATGGAGCAAAAAAGATCTTAATTTTGAAAAGCCTTGTCCACCTGTGTCCTTGCAATTCTTTCAGCAACACTTCAGCAAGCAGCTTTCCCGCCTTATCAGATCTATCAAAATGCCAAAAAATTATAAGAAACTTCCTAAAACATAACCCTTCCTATACAGTACACATTTTGAGGTGAGATCCAACATAATCTCCCACAAATCAGATACAGTGAATCCTTTCTCAATCTTTAATAATGAATTGGATTTGTATAACTGACAAGTGATGACCTTCAAAATGTCATTTTGAGCAATCTTGAAAGTACCAAAATGTTTCAGCCTTTCAGCTAGCATTCATACTTTCTACAAAAACATTTTATATTGAATGCACATTCTAGATATAACCTTCTTTTTTAATACAGCCACATGAGCGCAGAATGTATGAAATTACACTAGAGCATAGAGGACAGTTTCTTCCCCTCTTCCCTTTCGCTCTTATTCCTACTCATTGATGTCAAATTGCAAATCAAATCGTAATAAATCGCAGTGAATCGTAGCGAATTGAAAAGAATCATAGTGAAACGCAATTAAATCGTAAGAATCACTCAATTTAAGATTCAACAGCACAAATCGAATCATTTTGGCTGAAACTCATATCGAATCATATGAGTCTAATTGTGAATTGTAAGATTCTAATGACCATGATCCTACTTTCAAGTGACAAGGCAAACCTGTTCACTGCAATTGCCCATTTGCTGTCAATAAAATCAGAAGCAGTAAGTAATGCTGCTGGCCATGCCAATGCTGTCATAAGAGTACTTAATACAGTCATCATGGCACCTCCCTTCATTAACTCCACAGCAACTTCTGCATCAAGCAAGTAGCCGCAATGTCAATATTGTTCGCTATTGCTGTCACAGTGGAAGCTACTTTCAAATTACTGCGGCTATGAGACCATGATAAATTACTTGATGTAAGCCAGTCCTGAATTGCAGTGCTTGCAGAAATCAGATTCTCAGACTCCCACTGCAGCGCATACCTAACAAAATGTCAGAGTTTTTAAAGTGTTGAGGGTAAGAAAAAAAATAGTGGTTGCTTGATCAAGTGCCAAGTCCGAGCACAGAGCTATGGCATATGCTACTTGTGAGTTGGTTTGGTTGAAACATATGTTAAAAGAACTTGGGTCCAAGCATCATCATCCTATGAATTTATTATGTGATAATAACCAAGAAGTAATTAACATTGCCTCTAATCCAGCCTTTCATGAAAGAACAAAATACATTGAGGTTGATTGTCATTTTATCAGAGAGAAGCTATCATAGAACGTAATTCGTGCAAGTCATGTCAAGTCAGTAGATCAGTCAGCCTATTTGTTGCCAAAACTTTGTGTGGTTCTCAATTGAGATATATTTGTAACAAGCTTGGTACATATGATATATATGCACCAACTTCAGTGGGAGTGTCAAGGGTATTTATTTTAATGTTACAGTTTTAATTGGTTTAATATAAATATTTAGAGGAGTTAACCCTCATTCTTTTCATTAAGAATAAGAAATATGAAAGCAGTAGCTGTCTTTCTAGGCTCCATACCATACAAGTTCTATTTGCAGTGAGAAAACTAACAGCATGAAAACCAAAACCAGACAAAAGGGAAATATAAAATCTACAACTTCATGAAACCAAGCAATTCTAGATTATACATGATATAACAATCTCCAAGCAAGAAAATGGCTTGCAGCCTTCAGCTAAACACTACTCCTGCCCACACTTAACCAACTAGACCATGGGCACCCAGCCCATATTAAACCATGCCGTAGCTTTGAAAGTAGCTCCTTTGAAATCCAGGACAATCCTCTATATGTGGTGGGGTTTTAAGAAGCTGCGTAAGAAACATTACTCGAATAAAATAACAATTACTCAGATTATGTAACCATTCATGACAAGCACAAACCACTAATAAAAATTAGAGAAGATTCAAATTAACCAAGCATAGGCAATTAAAAGAAAAGAATGAAGAAAATGCCAGAAAAAGGTTACATTCGGGTTACCATTGTTAATTTCTCAAAGTAACAGAGCCAAACCACATCTAGCAGGACTGAGATATGTACAACAATAGATTACCAAGAGTTTCCAATGTTAATGAAGGTGGAAAATCAGTGGTTTACCTTTCCAAGTTATCATGTTGTCCTTCCCAGGGCTTGATAAAATCTTCCACCTCAAAAACAAGTCCCGATACCAAGATCTCAACTGCGAGCCGCTGACCAGAGAACTTTTAATGAGAGCAGAATGTTGAATCGGCATTTATTCAAAGAGAAACATTTTTGTGTAAGAAATGGAAAAAGGAAAACAAAAAATTACATTTCTTTACCCATCTGGATACTCACATAGACTACGAAGTAAATAAATTCAGGTAGTGAATCATAGGAAAATTTAGAAGATTTGTAAGACCTCTAACTTGGAAAATGGAAGCTAAAAAACTCACGCCTTGGTTGTGATTTTCCCCAATAGCTTTGAACTCAAATTCATCAACGCTTCCAGTTCTCCTAGCCATTTTACACCCTGTAAGTCCAGCTCCAGCGGCTGGTTTGATCAAATGTCAGCACAAAGGCTAATGTTGTATTGAAGATCATAAGGCATGAAAACATATCCCCCAGTAAGCACACACTCCATAAATTAATTTAAATTTAGGACAGAAGCAAATGCTACACAAGCAGACACCCTTTTCCACATTTCATTAATTAATAAAGTGTGATATTTTAATTAAAGTAAAATAGAAGTCATACACAAGGCATACAAACCCAGATTCAAGATCTCCGTCAAGCTTTCAGATTGTTTGGTATTTCATTCAAATGTTGTATAGGTGAATACCACCACAATTATTTGAGATTTTTAAGCATTTTTCCACACCAACAAAAATATACTCTTTCTATGAGGGATTCTAGAAAATCAAAACAATATTCGCAGTTATGTAATTCACCTCCAAATGATGCAGCCACTGCAACCGAACCGGCAACAGTTCCTGCAGCAGTTGCAGCTGCAGCAAACCCGCTTGCTCCTATCACAGGGACAAGGGTGCCCAATGTAGGTGCTAAGGCACCTAAACCCGCGGCAATAGCTGGAGCAGCTAACCCTGTTGCCAATAAAATATGAATTCAAAGGAAAAAAACACTTTTGTCAATAGAAGCTTGTTGGCCAATGGCATTTCAAATGTTCAAAAGCCTAAGCTAACGATGTCATACCGCCAGTAATTGCCATTAAGGTTCCTCCAGTTAATGCAGCTGCACCTATTATACCTCCACGTTTCCACTTGTCCCAAGAGCTGTCTGGTGATTGCGTATCTCCTTCTTTTGATTGTTCCCCTTTTGCTAAAGCCATTGCAGAGCAAGCAATCATAATCTCCATGGCTTCCTACAAA
This sequence comes from Camellia lanceoleosa, assembly GCA_025200525.1. Taxonomy (NCBI): domain Eukaryota; kingdom Viridiplantae; phylum Streptophyta; class Magnoliopsida; order Ericales; family Theaceae; genus Camellia; species Camellia lanceoleosa. The sequence continues at coordinate 74,229,300 of CM045759.1, read as the reverse complement.
CAGAAATTTTCTCTTTAGCGAGGGTAAAAATCTAAAGTTTGTAAAATTAAAATTTCTAGAGTAAGAGATTTTGCTTTTTTTTTAAAAAAAGAAAAAAAAAAAAAAAGAAGAAGAAGAAAGAAGTTTGATTTCACAAAGGCTTGCGAGCATTTTGGCTGGGTCCACCCATTTCAATTCCCAATGCAGTCTATACACCAACTTGATGTAGTCTCAGTGATATATAGTGAGACAATCTGGGAAGTTATTAGTACAAGTCTTAATCTCAGCCTGCCTTCCCCACTCCCTACCCAAAAAACAGGAAAAAGAAAAGAGAAAAGAAACCACAACCTTCATATTATACACATTCCTATTGGAGTTTAGGGGACCAATCACTCTCCTCATTCAAAATTGTTGAGTCATCAATTGCCCCAAAAGATTAAGATGTTGGGAAATGGACCCAACAATAAATATCAAGCTTCCAACAAGGATGAGTGGAAACCTTTAATGAGAAAGGAAATAAGGGGGAAAAGTAACAAAATCCATACAGTTTCAGTTCCTGTTGGGTGACTAGGAAGGAAATAAAATATTAACAGTGTCATAAAGTTAAATGGGAGAAATGAAAAAAATAAAAGTAATAGAAGTGCTTTCTGATAGCCTTAACTTGCTATAACCTTCTAAAAGATCATAAGCAGATGCTTCTACACTGTCTCTCCATCATTCCCAAGTACAATATTGCAATAGAGTGCATGACAGAATCAATATCATAAAGTTGAATAAGAACTTGCAGTGGTACAAAAAGTTGTCCACAATGTTTCATGCTTCATGTTGAAGAGCTAATTCAACCTTCCTCTCGTTCACAAGGGTGTGCAACCAAGCTAGAATTTTCCATTAGATCTCCTATAAGATCCTATCTATTAAAAATATAAGGGAGCATAGCCTATTAGTGATTTGCAATGCAACAAACTGTTTCATCTCCCCCTTCAGTCTTGTAAAATTTATAATTAGACTTCTCCAAAATTATGATTTTACAATCAGAATCTTTAAATACAGAACCATCACAACCCATAGATATTGGACAGTAACAAGAATTCTGCCATATTATTGGATCTAAACCAAGTTGTATTGTTAGTCATGCTACGATAGCATATTAGAGAAAAACAATAAAAAATGCATCTCTAGAATATAATTGGCAACTAATTAATAAATATTGAGTACATGGGTAACGAACCATTTTAGTCCACTCGATGTCAAACCAGGTTGTCAGCAACCGCAGAGCTACGCGATGTCGAGCATCATAGCCCTTTCTTCGTTGTTTAGAATATTTGTTACCTTCAGGTATATCTGAGAGACAAGCGGAAAGAAGTTCATACAGAACTGTCACTTTCCTATGATAACTAAGCATCATTACCTCCTCTAAAGGTTTTTCATCCATATGACTGTCAGACTGATTAGTTGCCTTTTCAATGCTAATCATATTATGATTGGTCTCCTCTGAAGTTCCAAGGTCCATTTTTGGCACTTCAGATTTTGATTGCCTGTCAGTAGAACATTTCTGCTGATGATCATTTTCATACTTACAATGCTTTTCCATCTCAGACTCACAATCAGGAGGAATTGTTTCCATGGTTTGTGCCATGACATCAATAGCTTTCGACAAGGCAAGTTCCTTTTCCATCATTTCTTTGGGATCCTTATAATTCATTTCTGAGGAGGTATCCTTACCCATTATTTCTGAGGTGTTGCAGCTTTCTTCTGAGAGTAATTTCAAGAACTGTGATAAGATGAACAATAATGCTTAGAAAAAGAAAGAAAAAAAAAAGTAGGATGAATAAAATACAGCAGCATGGGTGCGGAAGTGTCTGCGAAAGAACATCAAATTTTATTTGCAGTTATTAAAATGACAATAATTGTCTTCTACAAAAAAAGACTGGAAGTAAAGTATTCTGAGCCCTACTTCTCTGGGGAAGTAATCATTTCGGTCTCTAATGAAAAAGAGAAGAAATTGGTTACTTACATTATAGTGGTTACAGTAGCATGAATGGGTATTACTATTAATGAATGCAATATCAAAATATTTCATTTTGAAACTATATATTGCACTTTGACATTTCTAAAGGTTGAAAAACTTGTTTACTTGGCAGTTCTATGTCACACCATCAGACCACACCACATCTAACTGGCCAACATGTACGAATCTGACTTGGTATGGCATGACATAAATCAAAACTCAACAAGAAACCTGTAATAATCACTGAATTAGAAGTCATAGCTTTGACATCATGCATAGATATAGATACAGTAAGTGACCATTGCATTGGATAATCAATCATCACAAGTTGAAGCTTTTTTGTTAGGCCATGTTACTAAACATGCATTTGGTTGGTTGATCAGGAGCGAGTATCGCTCCCAATGTGCATTGTTTTTTAAAAAATTTCACACATTTAAAAAAAAAAAATACAAATCAGAAATTAAGAAACCCACCACAATTTGCCAAAAATAATGTGAAACAATAACATTTTGTTTCGAACTTTGAACTCTTGAATTTCAAAAGTGAACATTCCAATACTAATGGTATGAAAGATACTGGAAGCTAAAATAAGCAACCAAGGCTGCCCAGTGCCCACACCACGAATGCACGTATGTATGATGTTAGTGATGATTTTGTCCAAGAATGTGTTCTCCACTGAACATGAAAACAATGAAAGACATAGGACAATGCCTCATTTTTTACTAAAATTGTCATTTAAAAAGAGAAAAAATAAATAAAAAACATACCTCTCCAATATGATGCTTAGCAGGAGAAGACCCAACAGTTTCCTCAAGCCTGGTCCACGCCTTATTATCTATCTCCAAGAACCTGTTTGTGACAAAATTGATAAAATGAACAATTACTGAAAATAACACTATTGTTTTTAGCGTTTCAATTACAAGAAAAGAATTTCACATTTAGTTGATGCATTTATAATTTCCAGAAAATTAAAAAAGTCACCTATACTAAGATAAATAGGTGTATTAGAGTACAAACAAAACAATGAGGGTAATTATTCATAGTCTGGAGTGGCACATGGCGTTCCCCTGTTTCCAACCAATAACATAACAGAAACTTTAGAAAAGCTTATTTGAAAACAAGAACACTGTTGGTTGGGGGATTTGGGAGGAATTTGAAAAGGGAAAGAGGAAAAATATGTAAAACTAAATGAAATATAGGTATATTTTATTCACATTTCATCTACTTTTTTCATTTCGCTTTTCAAATCACTCCTCAAATTCCCTAATCAAACACAGCACAAAGGTGGTGACCAGAGGTGGTAACGTAAGATGGTGGTAGCAGGTGGTTTTCGAGAAGAGCTGGTGGCAAGGTAGTCCAAAGATGGTTGCCAAAGAAGGTCAATGGTAATGGTGTGGTAATGAGCAGTGGGTGGTTGAATAGACACCAAAGGAATTTTAGAAATTTTTTGTTTTTGTAAATGTAAAAAATTAATTTAAAAATAAATAAATAAGTGCTACCTTTCAGTTTCTCGGATATTTTCTCAGAAACCAAACAAGGTAACAAGTACATAGTAATGTAATGACCTGAATACAGGGCGGAGAAGGCCGGAAGACTCGTGGACCCAAAGCTGGCGCTCCTCGGGGACAGAGTCGCTGCTGCTGATGCCGATGCGATCGGCGGAGGAGGGGAATGGGCGGGTCTGGTGGATCTGAGCCTGGTGGAGGGCCAGCCCGAACAGACCTCCGGCGCCGTACCTCTGCGTCTGCGATAACATCGACGCCATTGGATTGGAATTTGATCTCTCGATTTTAATCAGCTGATGATGAATTATGTGGATTCTGAATCGAAATTCTAGACAACTCTCAATTGAATGATGATGATGACGATGATTTATGTGGATTCTGAATGGAAATTCTAGACAACTCTCAATTGAAATTCTTCCATTTTTTTAATCAGCTCATTCACGACCAAGCCAACCACGCCAACAGAAACTGCATGCAAGTAAATTATTTTCTTTTTTCTTTTTTTCAACAAAATAGATATTATTACACTACCTCTACATTAATTAATTTCAAAAGTTATATACTGCGTCACTTTTATTAATTTTTTTTTTACAGGAACACACTTTTATTAATTTAATTAATGAATCTTATTATTCATATTTGCTATTATGAATAATAAGATATTAATTTAAAGTAATGATATATTATGTAATAAACAAATTGTGATAATAATATATAGTTATCATATTATTATTATTATTGCTCGTGTGGGAAGGACTGCTACATCTATATGTCTATTACATATATAAAACTTTGGTATGTCTATTACATATATAAAACTTTGGTTGATTTGAGAGTTAGCTATTTTAATTGGTTTTTTAAATTTTTATTAAAAAAAAATATGTAAAAAAATAAATAGAGTGATATAATAATTTGTAGTGACTTTTTAACTATTAGATTAAAATAGTCTATCTCCAAACGGGAACTGTTAAGAATTCTCAAAAAAATACTAGGAAAAAATATTGAATGATTCAAAGAAGTTAATAGTTTGAATTACTGAAATCGGTTTCAAAATGAATCTATCAAGTCTAAATGCTCTCTTAAGTTAATATGACAATTTAAAAGAAGCCTAACTCTAAATTTTAATAGTGGATTCTATTATACAAAATTAAATTTGTACTATTCAACAACATTAATATTTTGGAATAAAACTCTTAAGCAAATTTTATGAGTTATGTAACATTGTTGTATCTAAAAAGAGTGTGTATCATCATTTTTTTTTAGGAACATTGTTAGTTTTTCATCTACGTTTTCATAAAATAATCTGTAAACAAAGATTTTAAGTGCTTACATTTGTCATTGGAAGCCAAGCTACTTGAAGGAAAATTTTAAAAAAAATAAAATAAAATTGTATTATGCATTTAGAACTGAGATAAATTTCTGTGGCATTATAACATTAGCAACATGTAGATGAAGCTGCTTCTAAAAAAATAATATTTGGACTACATCAGTTGAATCCACTCCATAATATGTACTACAAAACAGCCAAAAGCTACGTTGAAGAAAAAAGAGAAATTGTAATACACATTTTAGAACTGGTGACATAAATTTCAGTTAACATTACAACATTAGCAATATTTTTAAATGAAGCTTCTAAAAAAATTATTGTACATTAATTTCAATTGCACCAAATTCCTTGCCTGTAACCCCATCATCATGGGTGCAGGTAGTCGCAAAATGCTCCCTTCTTGCACCGCCCACTTTCGTAAAATTTACAAACCCGCTGCCCTTTGGGAGGAGGCCTTGAGTAACTTCCACTGCCGCCGCCGCCACCACCACCGCCACCGCCGCTTCCATATGACTGCCTACTCCATGACGGCCTTCCCTTACCAAATCCTGAATCGCCACTGTGAAAAGCCCGGTCTCTAGGGCTAAATCTCTCCCCGCTATGTTTAGAATGGCTCTCCCGCCCCGTGTATCCAGCTGAAGGACTCCGGTTTGAGTTTGTATTTCCCCGAGCCGTCCCCTGACCGGTTCCCCGTGCCATATTTGTAGTTCCTTGGGTGGATCCTCCCCAACCTGAGTTCACACCAGCGTCGGTCGGTTTCACTCCTGATCTACGAGCAGTGTCTGTATCAATCATGTCGAGTCTCATGGTCTTCGATTGCTTAACTGGAACATCATTGGGCTTTGTTTCCACCTCCAATTTAGTAATTGTAGACGTTTTCACACCAGACCTCTTTACAGGATCAAGGACATTGGAATGAGATGCTCGGAATTGTCCGCCTGTCATTGCAGGTGGAGGAGGTAACTTTATATCCCCTGTGGAGCTCAAAGCATCACTTTTTCCTGAATCAAGTGGAGGGGGGCTCAACCCCCTAAGAGAAGTAAAACAATCGATTTTAGAATCCTGAAACAATTCCTCACCACTGTTTGTGACTGAAGTCGGGGAAGCCAGGCCGCATTGAGACTCCATTGCGTCGACTTCAGCTAACAGATCTGAGACTGATTCCTCAGCCAAAGTGCTAAACTCAATGGGTTCGGTAACAAGTGCCTGCCAACTCGATGCATTAAATGGAGGAGTGAGGTCATCACACCTGGAAGTTGGAGTAGCAGCATGATCACTGGGCACTTCACGTGGTTTCAATGAAGATACGGACACAAGACCCGAATCCCATTCCTCAGCAGAAGGTTTTGCACGACCCCATTCATCAGCTACGTTAGGAACTCGGGTCCTACCACCCACCACTAGACTGGAAGCACTGCTCCAACTACGGTTAGAATCTTGAACAGGAAAATTTGAGGACACGGACTGCTTGTTTTCAGTAGCTCGAACTTTCTCATCCTCATCAGCTGGCTTTGGTGGCGGATTTGGAATATTTTGGTTGTTAGAGTCAACTTTCTCATCCCCATCACTCAGCTTGAGTGTGAGACTTGGCTGATTTTGGATATATGAATCTTTAACAGGAACATTAGATGGCTCCAACTGCTGTTCTTTAGTAGTCTGACCTTCCAAGTCCCCATCGCTAACATTTGGCGTTGGACTAGACCGATTTAGGATATCAATTCCAAAAATTCTTTCTAATGTAATTGTCCTGGCTACAGAAGCAAAACCAGAGGAAGAATCCCCGTCATATGAAGAATAGTTTACAGGTAGAGGCCTCGAACTTTGTCCAGATGATTGGCCAGAATAGCCGTGACAATTAGATTGGTTCTCATGACTCTGTCCACCAGTAGCATTTCCATGTGAACTCCAATTTCCAAGATTTGGATCCAAGTTCCATCTTTGGCTCTCATGGCCCCTTGCTTGATGCAGAGAAGTTTCATGTGGCTGCTCAGTAAATGCAGATGAGGGTACTGGACAATGCACTTGGAGCTGGTCAGAGTAAGAATTTTTAACCTCCACTGAACCCCCAGATTGGAAAGAACTTCCGGTCTGTACATTATTGTTATTAACACTCTTAACAAATTCTTTGTTACCATAATATAAACTACTATCAGAGGCACCTTTAACTTCCTGAGATGGTAAAGAGATGTATCGCAGTGGCGACACTTTACAGAACTGCCCATTTAATACATCAGTCAGGAGTAAAGAGTCACCTTCTTCATCATTTATACCCCATATTTTCATATCAGGAGGGAACAATCCAGTTGTACTCCACTTACGCAGCTGCACCATACAAAATGGTCCTTGAACGTTTCCATGTGGGTCCCGGTAGTACCACAATCTGTCCGTTTCACTATCATTTGCAGATGGTGCACTCCCAGTAGAGAGAGATGCAGCTGAAGTTTCTGATCCAACCCCAGAAAAAGATCCAGACCTCAGCCCAGCTTGATTGTTCCAACCGCCAACAACTGAACCAGATGAATCAACTTGGTTTCCTGGTTTCTCCACAGTATTTGATCCGCACGCATCTTTTCCCTCAAAATATCTTGGTTTCACATCTTCATCTGTAGATATCAGCAGCAAAAGTAACTTTAGGTATAGATATTTAAAAGAAGGGAAGAAAATGAAACAAATGATTGGAAAGGGAAAGTTCCGTATCCAGTAAGCAAATGCAAGACCTTGTTTCTTATTGTTATGTACTCCAGCATCGTCGTCAGATTCACAATTTGGATCCACATGCACCTCAGGAATCTCATTTAGCCTACGCTGACGTTCCTCAGGTGACATCAGAAGCTCTATTTTCTCTACACATTCTCTAAACGTGAATTTGTCAAGGATAATAAACATTATACGAAATTTTCTTTTCTCCTATCCAGGAAAAAGAAAAGAGCCAATATCCTTCGCAATGTAGCAAATATAGTGAATGGAATGGTTAAGAATTGTAAACCACCTGAACCATTTTCAGTATAACAACATATATATTTCATCTGATCCTCTGATTTCATGATGATATAAAGAAAATAAATGAAAGCCTGGAAAGTTATTTGGTGGATGGAATGGAAGTTGGGTATTCCAAGCTTTCTTTTCTTTCCCTGCAATTTCTAGGGTTATCGTACAAATAAAAATATTTGGAAAGTCATGAAAGGGCATCTATGTTAAATGGACTCTTCAAAATAAATCAAGCACCCACGTTGCCAACACTTCCCATCAGATGGCAAATCCATAAATTCAATTTCGTTATATAATTGTACTCAACACTGTCATTATTTTTGTAGCACAATTACTCTAAAATGTCTTTTTTATCACTTTATGCTACACAAAAACCATTTTTTCCCATAAAATTGATTAAAAGTATAAAATATGATCTGTTTTTGCCAAGTCTACATATCCTTCAATTGTAGGTTTGATGGGCCCGACCTCTAGATATACACCCAAATCACACACCCCTATTCATGTAACATAGAAAGCCACAAAGCAAGCATGATGGCAATAGCTTAATGAAAGTGGATAAGTGGCAAGGCAAGCAGAACAAAATAAACTACCATTCCACTCAAGGACAAGATGGTGGGAGTCCAGAAACTTGATTTGCTTGTGCAATTGTAAGAGGGTTGTTAGCTAGCACAGCAAAGCAGATACCAAGAAATGTTTCATTTTAAATTAAAAAGTACCAGGGAAAGACATTGCAACTGAACACTCAATTTTTACGGGGAGGTATGCTAAGTTGCTAACTAACTATACAAGCTGAAACAACATGCTTCATTTAATTAAAAAAGAATGACACAAAAAAATTAAATGTTTGAACTCATTTCTCAAAGGGAGGCACACCCTAACTTATGGACTAAAACAAGGGCTCCCTATTTCACCTCAAAAAATTGCTCAAGTACAAAGTGAAGATTAGTTGAATATCTAATGCAGCATACCCTAGAGCACTTCAAGGTACAGAGCCATGAAATTACTAGTATAGTAAGAACACAAGGCAGCGGAGAGGGATGGTTCATATTAAATTTCTTCTCATCAGAAAAAGTCCAACTAATCCAATTATAAACAGGTCCTCTCAGTGTGATTAGTCATCTGAGGTGACCAACACATTCTCAACTTGATTAGCACTCACTAGTTAACCATTAAATATTTGCTATTTGAAGATTTCTTTCAATTTTTTTGAATAATATTTTATACATAAGTTACTAAAAAATTGTTTTGCATGTCAGTCGCCAGATTAGGTACACCCATGTCAATTTGGACTCAGGCTGGGTTCTCAACCTAATTTCAGACATGATGAATTCAGGTTGGGCAAAGGTACTATTTTCAAAACTAGAGAAGAACTAGAGATGGCAACGGGTTGGGCACCATTGTCTTCTTTCTACAAAAAATTTCAACCACGAGTCGTGATTTCCTTCAAATCCTAGTGCACTTTCCCCACAGCTATAGCATAAAAAACAACACTAGCAGTGCCTAGCAGTGCAATCTTCAAACTTCAATGGAAATAAAGTTTCCATGACTTCTTCAAATCCTAGTGCATTACTCCACTCTTCTGTTCTCGAAAACAGAAAAACCAAAAAGTCATTTGGTAAACTATATCCAAAAATTAGTTCAGGAAATATTTTTTCTAAAAACACCCCATTTTAAAATTTTAAAAAAAAAAAAAAAAAAAAAAACGGAACTAAAATTATTTTCTGAAATTTTTAAAACTCTTTCCACAGGAAAATGAAAACAATGATGTTTTTGAATTTCTTATTGTTTTTGTTTCCAAAAGAACAAAAAAACAAATATGAAAATTTTGTATTTTTTTTTGTTTGGGGGGGGGGGGGGTGTGGTTTTTCATCTGGTTCTTCTAATTTCCATTTTATCACATCCGAAACAAAGAGTTGATCTGATTAACATCTACTGTGATACAAGGTATTACAATATCATGAGATAAGGTGTGACAGTTAAAAATACACACCATGAAAAAAAGGATATTCATTTTTATGCCCCTTTTCACTTGCTTGATCACGAAGATGACTGAGCCGCATTTCCTCTGTTTCCAGGTACTATTTAAATAAAACAAGAGAGAGCAACAAAAAAACAGTTCAGAATCAAACATCTCAATTTACATACATGATGATGATAGATAGATCACACAAAGCTGCCAAAGAACAGAGATAAAAAAGTGGTTAACATCAAATAATGACATGCCTGTGCATTACAATTGAAAGCTCAAAAAACTTACATCATTGAGTCTCACTTCCTGAAGTGCCATTGCTTTCTCCTGCACCTGGCCCTACAACCAGGCATCGATATCCTTAGAAAAAAGAACATGTAAAAGTAACACAAAGATGAGATATATTTTTTGGTTTGTTTAAGTATATTAAGATGCACACTTACTACAGTAAACTGTTTAACAAGCCCACATTTTATACTTTGACGTAATCCTCGGCATTCATCCTGGAAAAAGAAAAATACATCAAAATAGGGTACAAAATCAAGTGACAAAAACAAACTATTCATGCATAACGTGAACAGAGCTGTATATGTAATTTAACAACATTCCAAATTGCTACACTAGAACAGACAGTCCAGAACACCAAACAATTATGAGTAACATCACAGCACTCAAGATAAAGAGTGTTTTATCATATCCCCAATTCATAATGCAAAAAACATTGCTAGAGATATATTACATGATTCAGCAGTCCGTCATAACAGTAAAATTATAAAGGTATTGTTTCTGAACATCATTGAGATTGTAATTTTGGGATTACATGGACCAAGTAGTAGCTCATGTTCCATGTTCAGATTTCGCGTATGTAATTGAGTCATCCTTTCCAATTTATCTCTGAAGGGAAAAAGAACATCTGAAGTTTCTTGTAATACACTCAAGCCACTTTCTGGCATACAGGAATAAAGCTTTACAGGTAAAAAAATCTTACAACCAATATCTATCTTGGTGTCAATTTGTTTTTTTATAATGATAATTTGTTTAATTTCCCAGCAATGCATCCATGTCATTCCTAAAGAGTAATATCATTCCTTTCCAAATAAAATATGTGAAATTATTATAAGCGGGGCACTTGTTAATCACAAACTCAAAAAAAAAAAAAAAATTCCCATAATTGGCAACAATAACTTTTTGAGTTAATATTAAGCTCAAAACATAAATATTTTCATTTCAGAAAAAAAAAAAAAATACTTTGCAAAAATAAGAAAGGATGATTACACCCATGGTTTGTCTCGTGTCATTTTCCAAGTGCATCAATTTATGTTCAGATTTCATGTATGTAATTGAGTCATCCTTTCCAATTTATCTCTGAAGGGAAAAAGAACATCTGAAGTTTCTTGTAATACACTCAAGCCACTTTCTGGCATACATGAATAAAGCTTTATAGGTAAAAAAATCTGACAACCAATATCTATCTTGGGGTCAATTTGTTTTTTTATAATGATAATTTGTTTAATTTCCCAGCAATGCATCCATGTCATTCCTAAAGAGTAATATCATTCCTTTCCAAATAAAATATGTGAAATTATTATAAGCGGAGCACTTGTTAATCACAAACTCAAAAAAAAAAAAAATCCCATAATTGGCAACAATAACTTTTTGAGTTAATATTAAGCTCAAAACATAAATATTTTCATTTCAGAAAAAAAAAAAAAAAATACTTTGCAAAAATAAGAAAGGATGATTACACCCATGGTTTGTCTCGTGTCATTTTCCAAGTGCATCAATTTAACCCTTGAACTTTTACATGGCGTCAATTTAGTAAAATTGACAATGCCCCTTTAAAAATTAGATTGAAATCAAGAGTAAAATGGTTCATTCAAAACTTAATAGAACATTCCAAATTGTATGTCAACCCCTCAATCACTTTGAGGAGAATGAATGAACCATTTTTTCCTTAATTTCCATTCAATTTATTAATGGACTTTACCAATTGGATTAAATTGGCATAATGTGAAAAATTAATGGAAAAATTTGCTGCAATTGAAATTATAGGATCAAATTGAGAGGGACTACTTGTGTAATTTGCCCAATAAAAAGAGCCTTTAAGAAAAACTAAAACAAAAGTGCTAGAAGAGAAAAATTAACTTTGCAAAGACAGAAAATAGAGAGAACATAAAGAAGAGATAGGAAATTTTGTATTCAGAGTTCTTGTGTGATTGATAGAAAAATAAGAAGATCCTTTGGTAACCATTTGGGGGCACCTTTCAAAGTCCTTCCTAACCAAGGAAGTCCTACAAAAAAATTTATTGTTTGGTAGAGATAACAATAAGTCATTCCACAAAAAGTGCTGGACTGCAAAGTCCATCTGACAGAAGCTACCCAAACCGGCTTCTCAAATGCCTGATAGATTCACTTCTCACGAAGTACAACATGCAGTCAAGTGAATGTCTTGAAACTCAAATAATATCCTCAATACCCCCTTATATTATAACATTTACAAACCGAGCTTACTTGAAACTCCTGTTGTAACGTCTACATCTTCTTTGCCTCTACGTTTTACAGCGTAGCCTAACCTATAATCTGGTAAGTTGCTCTCTTATGTATACGCATGTTATCTCAGTCTCCACACATATATAAAAGAATCATATGATGGTGAAGTTTTGAGCCTTAATTAGTTCCAAACAAATGAAAAATGTTTTTGATTTGTTGGTTTCAGAGAGAGAAATTGTTCTCTGTTTTGGTACTAGTGTAATTATAAAAAATACTTTGCAAATATATGGGTACTAGTGTAATTATAAAAAATTGAGGGGCATGTGCCCCTCTTGGTCCCTTCACACATCCACCACTAGAAGTGATCCTTTTGGATCTGAAGACTGGGCTTGATTATCCATAGTTTAGGACTAATGGAGAGGAGAGGATATTGCCACGCAAATAAAGTAGACAGATGAAGCAGAAAAGTGCTTCCAGATTGTTGCGTGATAATGGAATCCTGTTAGTGAAAGTTGTTGTATGAGACAAACTTATCCCAGCAGTATCCATAGAACATTATGCTAGGCTGCCAAGAAACAAAACAGACATCCTATCCTAAAACAAAGGACAAAAGGAAGCAAATATATGAAAAATCAGCATATCTATAATGAGGATTTTGAGATGGATGGGATTCAATGTGAGAAAAGTAGATCAGGAAACATTTTTGGGAAGCTACTGAAGCACGAAAGTAAGACAGTTGTCCGAGATGGTATGGCTGTGTGTAAGCCTGATACAAGAATTCAACTCATAAAATCACAGCGATAGAAATGAGTGTTTCATGCTATGAAGCATGGACACAGACACGGACACGGACACGCGACACGACACAGACACGCGAAAACACAAATTTTCAAAAAATAGGAGACACGACACGTTGGGGACACGTTCAATATATATAATTAATTTTATTTATATATGTCATAAAATTATTAAAAAAAATCATTAAAAGGTAAAATTAATAAAAACATATCATTAAAATTAACAAAATTAACAAAATTAATCATTGATTAGTAATTAGAAATAAATAAATAAATAAAATAATGAAATCAACCATATAAAAGACAGAAAAGAAAAAATAAAATAAAATTGAAAAAAAAAAAATAGAAGTGAGAGAGAGAGACAAATCAACCGTATAAAATAAAAAAACAAAACAAGATAAAATATGAAGCTCAGCAGAAGAGAGAGTGACTAAGAGTGAGAGAGAGAGAGAGAGAGAGAGAGAGACGAAGAGAAGATCGGAGAAGAAGAAGAAGAAGATCCAAGAAGAATAAGAAGAAGATTGTAGAAGAAGAAGAAGATCGCAGAAGAAGATGGAAGTCGTACCTTGAGTAACTGCAAGAACAGCGACGACAGACCAAGGACCACCGACAAGCGACAAGCGAAGAGCTACCAGGTGTGCCAGCGAGCCTCTCTCTCTCTCTCTCTTTTTATCTTCTGTTCTCTCTGTTCTTTCAAATCTAGGGTTCAACAATTTGTTCTGGTTTTGTTATTTACAAATTGACCCCACAGAAGTTTCATAAATTATGAATTTTACCCCGCCGTGTCCCCAAGCGTGTCCAGAACATGTCCGATGACAAAAAATTCAAAAAAACAAGGGACACCTTTCACTGCGTGTCGGACATGTGTCCACCGCGTGTCCGTGTCCGACACTGATACGTAGCCTTCTCCAAGGTGTCCGTGCTTCATAGGTTTCATGCCACTTTCTGCATAGAAAATGTGAGACCTGCTGTAATGATTAATTGCCACAGAAGCCTGCATCACCACGCTTTGCAATTGAAGCCCTAGAAACCTAGGGGGTCTCTACATAGCATAGCAATTGAAGCCCTAGAAAATGCTTGTTTTTGTTTAGCTTGAAGCAATTAAGGTATGCATAATGACAATCATCATGGCTCTCCTAATAGTAAAAGCAATCATATGGAACTCTGCATATTATGAGCAGGAAAAAAAAAACAAAATACAAATAAAAATAAAAAATTTACTTTTCTTTATGCATTCTCAAGAGAAAAATAAAACATCAAAATGACAAAGGACTTTTTATTTAATTATTCTTGAGAACCAACAAATTATGACACTAGGGAAGAAGGAATATGAGATCAAAGTAGGACGCTTAATCACCTCAGAGAACTCTTGATTGGAAATTGCATCAATCGATATGGCCTCTTTCTTGTCCAAATTTAATATTTCAAGCGTTGCATCTGCTGTCCTTTCACCAATTTTATATGGTGCCACCTTACACGTACCTGAAAGCAAAATATCAACATTTTAATGTATCGGTGTAATTTTTAATGTGGTTAAAGACTAGTTAAAAATAGGTTATGCATGCATACCTACTACTTGGACAAGCCTATACACATCTTGCTTCTGATCACTACTGAAAATTCTTATTCGCACAATTGAGCCAACAACCTTATCGTGGAACTTTCCATTATCCACTATTAGACTTTCCATCAAATCACGCCGCAAATAGATTAAGTTAATGTTGTGAACATCAATCGCAGCATATTCATCTAGATTTGTTTGTGGTCCACTCTCTTCACCTTTTCTGCGAGTTTTACTTTTCGTATCTTTACCCATGATCAGTAGGTTATCATTGTTCCCATCACCCTCAACCTGGCTTACAACAGAATCAACAACATTGCCTCGAATTACTATTTTCTGGGAATCCTCTTTTGTAAGGAAGTGAGATTCAAGAAGCTTCAACATTTCAGTGTGATCCACATGTGGTTTTCCAAACAGAGTTCCAAGCCTCAAATCACAAATGATTTGACTTTTCTGATTGGGATCCCGAAGATTGTTTGTCTTTATATGGTCTAACAAAAGGCCCTGTACCTCAAACTGAGATAATACAGATGTATCACCATTCCTCATGTGTGCAACAAACTCCAAGAGTTCTTTGGATGCCCACTTTGTGGATCCTACAGAAGTATTTCCACTGTCACTAATTGATTTGTCCATGCTTAGAGAGTCGCCCTTGTTAGGTAACTTTGGCTGTTCTTTTGTCCTGTTAGAATTATTTGCCTCCAGATGTCCAGAAGGGTTGACTGCCATAGAACCTTTGTCATCATTACCACCATAATGTACATCCAAAGATTGCCCCTTACGAGCCACAGAAGCAGCTGCTTTCCACGGATTTCGAGCATGGGTAAGCTCATCTAAAGTTAAAGATAGCTTTTCCTTCAAGTAAATCCAGTATACCTTGAAAAGATACTCCCAGCTACTCTTGTCATCAAAATCTACTTGAGCCTGTCCAAATTATACACAAAGGTTATAAATTGCAGAACCGAGACAAGAGCTGCAAACAAAAAGGCCAACAAGTTTGAGGCAGACAGTAATTTGACAAAAAGACCAACAAGGGGGCCTTAAAATCGCAATACCAGTTAGCACTTCAGGCAGTTTGACCACCCCACTTTAAGTTTTTTGGCAAAAAACAGTGGTCAAAGCTGAACCTGACTGCGCCAAATCTAGAACATAAGAGAGAAATCATGAAAATGGAGAAAACCTGAGTTAAGCTTGAGTTCAGCCAAATGATGAACTCTAACCAACATTTTGCAGAAACAGTTACATGAAAATTAATAGAAAGAGGGATGAATTACACCTACCGCTTCCTTGTTTCCTTGATCATTATTTTCAATCAGCATAATAGTTCTCATGCATGTTGTGCAAAAGCCTTTGTTCTCTCGTACACACAAGTAATCAGCACCTTTAGTGCATGCCTTGCACAATGAATATGTACAAGTGTAGCACATGTAATGGGCAGCCTTCTGACAGCGACTACATATATGCCAACCTGAAATCATAACACCACTAGGAATCTAGATAATTGTGCAACCTTACAATTAGACCTCAACTTAATCACAGAGATCCAACTAAAAGAAAGTAACTCATAACGACCAGTAATGACCATTGCAGAAATAATTTTCGCAGCATGCCAGATCAGTGAAGCACTAACAAAAACATGAATACAATGCTAGACGAGGAATCATGATTTCATGCATCAACCCAAAAAGATGGATACATAATCATCAAATATAGAAATTCAAATCTAGCAAAAGGGAAAGTTGAAGTGGATATGCTAATAAAAGAAACAAATCACATCTTGAACTGAAACTTCAAACCTACTGAGACCACTAAACCGTAAGTATTGCCATTACCCTATAAACTGTAAGTACTGCCAACAAAATAAATAAATAAGTGAATAAAACTAAATTTTTGATTTTATTGAGTCTCTTCTAAGATGAAAGTGTCTAAAAAAAAAATCAGTATTTTGTTTACACTGCGATTTGAATATTCACCACGTACAAGAATCCCTGAATCTGAGATATGTAAGTACAATATGCCCACAAGAGAATCAAAATGTAGTGATTAATGAACATGTAAGGACCAGACTATTGTGAACCCAGTTTAATGATAATAAAATGATAATGGTTTTATTTAATTTCACTACTTTAACTAATTCCAAAGAATAGTGTAATTTAATCTAGTGTTTGGATCCCAAAATTCTGTATAGTGTAACAGAAAATATGGAGGGACTTTGTGCAGAGATTTGAATTGAGGGCATCTTGGTAATTTCAAGTTACCCCACCACCAATCTCAATTGGCACTTTAGTGTACTCTCAAGGGTGGAGAATGAGGCACACCTCATCCTTATGTTAGATGTGTTATGCTTTTGTAATTAGCAATCCCGTTGGACAAAATTTCATTTAGTCGTATTTTTATTCACTGTATTGTATCTGTGAGTAATGAGAGTTTAGATGCGAATCCAACCCGAATTGTGCCTGAGTAGAGAAGGTTGTGCTGACATTCCGTATCTTGACTTAAGCATTCTTTGTTTGCCACTTCGCTAACTAAGTACAGGAATTGAGCTGCCGGGTCAAAGTTGATTAACCGCTCAAGCGGTCTTTCTTGTACTCGAGCAGCGAAGTGGTTCATCCAGTATCTCTACTTGCATTCTGAACTTCTGGGAAACATGTTGTACTGCTCGAGCGGTAGATGTTGCGCTCGAGCGGTTGACCTATATGTGAGTACTGCCTTTAGTCATACCGCTCAAGAGGTAAAGTGATCACTCAAGCAGTCTTCGCAGCTCTATTTAGTATAAAGTGCATTGTTTGCTCTTTTTAGAGTTTAACCCATTCAGATTCTTAGAGAGGAAGAAAAAACAAAGTTTTCTATATTTTAAGATGTTTATATATGAGTTTCCTTAATGTGTAGAAGGTGATCAATTAATTAACGAACTACATATTGGCAAATATCAAGGGTTGGTTTTGTTCGTTTATTCACAAAAAGAGAGAGGTGTTTATCAATGAATTTTAGGGAACTTGGGCCTGAAGCTTTGGTGAATTCCAGAATGGCTCATTGTCATAGATTCGACATCGGCATTGTGAATTCAACATTGAGCAAAACAATTCCGTGGTAAAGACGGTGGTAGAAGAGGTACATCGGGTTTGGTTTAATTCAGGCGTGAATTCGCTAGGTAATTAAGGGTTCTCTAAGAAGCACAGACACGAATACGTGACACGACACGGACACGCGGACACGTTAATTTTCAAAAAATACAAGGCACGACACATGGGGGACACGCATGAAATATGTAATTTTATATATTTATTATATGTTATATATATGAATATATCATTCAAAGATAATAAAAAATATAATATAATACAAATTCCTATAAATTTATATGGTTTTTGTTTTATTATAGTATCTTAAGTTGTTTTGTTTAAACTTATAATTAGTTTCACATGTGTCCAATCGATAGACACGTATGTTTATGCGATTGACACGTGTGTCCTCAAAGTGTCTAAAGAGTATCCAGGTCTTTAAAAAAACTTAAAAAATAGGACATGTTTTGAAGAGTGTCGGACACATGTCCCAAGAGTGTCAGAAGAGTGTCGGTGTCCGACACGGATACGACATGACACGGATACGTCACCTTCTTAGAAGTGTCCGTGCTTCTTAGAGGGTTCTCATGTGTAATTCTTTTTTGTCTTCTTAGTGGATTATTTTGTGTCT
The DNA here is from genome assembly GCA_025200525.1 of Camellia lanceoleosa. Lineage (NCBI taxonomy): Eukaryota > Viridiplantae > Streptophyta > Magnoliopsida > Ericales > Theaceae > Camellia > Camellia lanceoleosa. The sequence continues at coordinate 74,210,980 of CM045759.1, read as the reverse complement.
TTAGCCTGTAATTTTTTATTACAATTGGAGGAGTCCAATTGTGATTTTTTTCACATAAATCGTTGTGTCGATTTATTGTTAATTGTTTGATTAGGATTACTATTCATTATTTAAAATTGAATCATAATCACAAATCAATATCTTAGCGGTTTTTAAAATTTTCAAGATGTATATACATTGAGAGAGAGAGAGAGTTCAGACTGACTCTTTCCTTCCCTTTTCTTGTTCGTCTCTAATTCTCTCCCTTCTCTATTTCCTAGGGTTTTTTTATCTTCCTGGGAGCTTGTGATAAGCTTGTTGGAGCAAAAGGGAAACCTTAGGACTTGACAAACCAGCACTACCTTCCTCACCATCTTCTTCCTGTAATCTGAGAACTTCAAGAGGTACGGGGTTCATCTCATTTTTTTTGCATGTATCTATGTGATGTTGGGTCGTCATTGTGCAAACTCATGCATTAATGGTGGTTAATGATTCTTCACGCCATAAATGTGTCATAACTGATGTTTGTTGAGTATTGAATGTGAACCCAATAGTAATCGCAATAAATGACCCAGACAATCGACTAGACAGTCAACCAGTCTAAGTTCCAAATGTGAGGAACATAAACCTTTTGTAATTCACAAAGGGGTCAAGCTGACCGGTCGGACGACTAATCTTGATCTGGCAAGTCTGAATGTTGTGACATGTTTCAGGGCCCCTTGGGGTTTCAAGACCTCTTTTTGCATCTATTGAATGTATAATCAATTTAAATAGTGTACTCAAATGAACTTCTTGCTGATCAAGTCATTATCAAATTGTGTATGGATATTTTGACGAAGAGTATTGGGTGACCGATGCATCTGGGTAACGGGTTGCATAAATATTTATACATGGTAATGATAATTAGAAAAGAACATTCAGATTCAATTGTTATGGCTATCTAATTAAGAGGGTTAGAATAATTGTTATTGTAGTAATCATGTAATGAATTGGTAAACTGTGTGAGTCTGAATTAGGCAAGTTTGATTGATGTGGAAGTTCATCCTCCAGTTAAAACCTAGGAAGGTACTGCGCAGATCAAGGGTTAAACCTTCGGTGTGTTCCCGACGAGGAAAGGGGCACTAGTTTGAATTGGACTATGGATTGCGTATGTGTTTAATTGAGATGAAGTATTATTGTGAGTATTAGAATTGGTTAGTAGAATATAAATGTTGTTTGGTAGGATAACAGGCCCCAATTTTATTAATAATTTGTTAATCATATGAATGGAAAAAAATGATGTCATCTCTTTTACATTAAAATATATATTTTAATTTGTTTATCTTTTTCACATTATCTGCATTAGTTCCAATCCATTTAACCTTACTAAACAGGAGGTCGGTGTAATTATGTCAAAACTGTAAAACTTACTGTATTTTTTTCAAACCTCATAGAAGGTTAGTGTAATTTACCCTTGATATTAATTGTGGTACACAATTGACATATCATGCATACATCTACTCAGATATTGGAGGGAACCTTTATAATAATAAACTCATTTTGGTAGGCACATTGTTTTTTTACGATTCACATTAGATTCTATCACAAAATAGATTCACTCATAGATTCATATCGATCTATTCTATGCATGAATCATGAATCAAATCATGAACTAAATCACAAATCATAAGCTACCGGTAACAAAGATTGCAGGTTATAGGGAGGTTGTTGGTCAACCTAGTAAGTTGTGGAGTTTGTGACTCATTGGGTTTGGGAGTGTTCCATGTGTGTGAGAAAGAAAGAGAAAGAAGAGGTGATATGGTAGTGGCAATCGAGGAACAGATTGCCATGCCGATGGAAATTGTGATGACACGGTTATAGTGGGTAGTGACCATGATGATAGTTAGGGAAGGTGTTGATAGTGGTGTTGACTGTTGATGTAGGGTAAAGACAAACCAGATGCCCCACCGAATCTATCTATTTTCAAGAGCTTGAGATTAATATTTAAGCTAATAAGGTTGAGTCCGGATGAATTTTAGACCCGTTTATTAAATGGGTTGGTCATTGTTAATAATATATATTATACATATTATATACATGCATATACATTAGTATGTATATACACATATAATTTATTAATTTATTTTTTTAAATAAAGAAAATGCACTGGTCTAAATTTGTACCTATGATGTAAAGGCTAATATTCGCTTTCTTTAATATATAGGTTCGTAGGCTTGGCTTTGTATTTTGAATCTATTATAGGACAAAGTTTGGAATGAGAAAATTAGGCTCAATTAGGCAAAGCTTGGGCACAAGAGTTTTTGTATTTTCTAACCTAGGCCCAGTACGATGTCCCCAAGTGGTGGGTCCGGGATGGTGGCGACATCATTTATGATGGGTTCATTTGTAAGACAAAATGGTGATGATGGAGTGCTTGTGTATGGGGATGCAGTGGTGGGTCTAGGATGGTGGTTGTGTCATTTGTGATAGGCCCAGTTGTAAAGAGAGAGATACGATGATGGTTGAGATTTCATGAGAAAGATTTTTACTAAATAGAGATGATTGGCTTAATTAAGTTTAGTTAATTTTTTTGCCTTTTTATATCAAAATGTGTTGAATGAGAACCATAGTTAATTTTTGACCCTTTTATATGAATACATTTATTGAATGAGAGGCAAAGCCACAAAAGTATAATTTGGTAGCACCCAATAGTGTCATCAAACCAACAAACTTTGACAAAGGAGGTTAGTATAACTTCTAGAACATAAGGGAAGCTGTCTTTTTTTTATTATATCTATAACTAAACCTTCAAGGGAGGTCAGTGTAGCTGTTTGGTACAGCTTAAAACAGGTAGCTTTTAACTTTTTGCTTAATTTAAGCTATTCTTGCATGTTTGGTCCAACTTATACATGGAATCTCTACTTAAATTAGCTTCTGCGGAAAGGTAAATAAGTAGAATCTCTCAAGCTACCGAAGGGGCGCTTCCGCTTCTCAATTATGCGAAAAGGTTGATTCAATTACTAAAATGTCCACAAAAATAACTAATAACCATCATGTCACTATATATATTGATAAGAATCTTGAAACTATATTTTTCTCAGAAACAGATCTGTAGCTTACATGTTATTATATACTAAAAACAGAGAAAAATATCTAATACAAAATATCTAAGCTAAACTAATTCTTAACAAACTAACAAACTTACTTAACTGACTACATAACAAACTAACTATCTATATAACAAACTAACTAACCACCATAACCAATTCCATTATAGCTACAGATCTGTGACGAATGCTCTGTAACAGACAGAGGCAGTGATGAATGCTGATGCTGAGTACTAGAAGAAGATGTTGGTGTTGCTGCTGTGTTGTGTGTTGCTGCTGTAACTTCTTCATCCCCCCTCAAGCTGATAGGGCAGGGAAACACTAGCAGCTTGTCACGAAGATAATGAAAGCGGAAAGGAGAAAGAGGCTTAGTGAAAATATCAGCGACCTGATCAAGAGTAGGAATATATTTAAGTGCAATCTGTTTAGCAGTCACTTTTTCCCGAATAAAATGGCAATCAATTTCTATATGTTTTGACCGAGAATGGAAAACAGGATTTGATGCCAAAGCCATTGCAGAGAGACTATCAGACCAGATAACAGGAGTAGTGGAAGAAGAAACACAGAAATCTTTGAGCAGCTGCTGAATCCAAGTGAGCTCGGCTGTGGCATGAGCTAAGGCTCTATATTCAGCTTCAGTGGATGATCTTGAGACAGTGGCTTGCTTTTTAGATGACCAGGAAATCAAGTTGCATCCAAGATAGACACAATAGCCGGAGGTTGACCTACGATCAAGAGGATCACTTGCCCAATTTGAGTCTGAGAAGACGGAAAGATCAAAAGAACTAGGTGTGAAAGAGAGACCATAAGACAATGTTCCTTTGACATATCGAAGAAGTCTCTTAACTGCTTGAAAATGTGCATTAGTGGGAAGATGCATAAATTGACAAGCCTGATTCACAGCATAGGAAAGATCAGGTCTTGTGATAGTTAGATATTGCAGACCACCGACTAAACTTCTATATAGTGAAGGTTGAGTAAAAGGCACAGAATCAGCAGCAGAACATGTAGTCGTAGCAACCATAGGAGAAGAACATGGTTTGCAGTCTGCCAAACCAGCTTTGTGCAATAAGGTAGCAGCATATTTGGCTTGAGATAAGAAGTAACCATGCTCAGCAGAAGACTGAACTGAAATGCCCAGAAAATAAGACAGGGAACCAAGTTCTTTCATTGAAAAAGCCTTGTGCATTTGCTGAAGAAGATTAGCAATGAGTGCAGAATCATTACCAGTTAACAATATATCATCAACATAGACCAAGAGCAAGGTGAGACTAGCAGGGGTTTTTCTGATGAAAAGAGAAGTGTCAGACAAACTGTTAATAAATCCCTGAGAGAGCAAGAAGGAAGAAAAGGTTGAGTACCAAGCCCGAGGAGCTTGCTTGAGCCCATACAAAGCCTTCTTAAGCTTGCAGACATGAGTAGAAGATTGCACAAACCCGGGAGGCTGCAGCATATAAACTTCTTCTTGAAGAGTACCATGAAGAAATGCATTGGAAATGTCTAGTTGTTTGATAGTCCACTGATACTGAAGAGCAATGCTTAAGAAAATGCGAATTGTGGGTTGTTTAGCAACGGGACTAAAGGTCTCATGAAAATCAATTCCTTCTTGTTGCAAAAACCCCTTTGCCACCAAGCGAGCTTTAACGAACAATTGTGCCATTGGAATCTCTTTTAATTCGAAAAACCCATTTGCATCCAATAGCAATCTTATGAGAAGGAAGGGCAACAAGGTCCCAAGTGCCTTGTTGTTGAAGAGCTTGATATTCTTCCTTCATGGCTTGAAACCACACAGGAGAATTAAGAGCAGCTTGAACAGAGGTAGGTTCAGTCTCAAGGAGAGAAACTGGAGCAGAAAAACAGTGAGGAAGTTAATGCTTAGAGCGAGTGATCATGGGATGTGTGTTAGATCTGAGAGGAAGGAAGAAAGAAGGTAAATCAATAGTAATAGAGGTAATAGGAATAGGTGGAGCAAATGTAGGAGTAGGAATAGATTGAGTAACAGGAGTAGAAGAAGGCTCGAGTAGCAGGAGATGGAACAGACAGTGGCAGTGAGGAAGACTGAGATTGAGCAGAATGCACAGATGAAGGCACAGAAGTAGAATTAAGAGACGAAGGCCAGAAAAATGACTTAAGAACAGATAAATCTGAAGATGAATGAGAAGATCCTGAGGTATGTGGCTGAGAGAATGGAAAACATGATTCATTAAAGATAACATGTCTAGAAATGTAGATTTTTCCAGAGAGAGGTTCAAGGCACCTATAACCTTTAATAGTAGGATGATAGCCTAGAAAAACACAAGAAACAGATTTTGGTGCTAGTTTGTGAGAGGCATAAGGTTTTAACCAAGGGAAGCATTGGCAACCAAAAACCTTAAAAAGGGAATAATCAGGAGTGAAATGAAACAATTTTTCAAAAGGAGTCTTGTGCTGTAAAATGCTAGAAGGCATTCTGTTAACAAGAAATGTAGCGGTGGCAATAGCATCAAACCAAAAATGGATTGGCACCGAAGAATGATGAAGCAATGTAATAGCAGTGTCAATAAGATGTCTATGTTTACGTTCAGCTATGCCATTTTGAGCCTGAGTATATGGACAACTACTTTGATGAACAATGCCATGAGAAGACAATAAAGCATCAACTCTTTTATTCAGAAATTCAATACCACAATCAGTGCGAAGTATTTTAAGAGAAGTCTGAAACTGAGTGGCAATATACGCTTTGAATACAAGCAATTTATCATACACCTCACTCTTGTAATTCAAAGGATACACCCAAGTAAATCTACTGTAATCATCTACAAACAAAACATAGAAACGAAATGGGGCATTATCCACCGTAAAAGGTCCCCATACATCACTATGGACTAAAGCAAAAGGACAATTAACGGAAGCATTAGACAAAGTGAAAGGAAGTCTATGAGATTTAGACACATTACAGTCAAGGCAAGAGAAGGCCTTATTCAAAGACAGTTTATTAGGTAAGAAACTAGCTAGATGCTGAAGCTTTGATGAAGATGGATGGCCTAATCTTTGATGCCAAAGCATATCAGACACAGAAGCTGTAGTACTATACTGAAAAACTTGAGGAGATGAGGATTGCTGAGCAGATGGAAGGAACTGGTAGAGACCATTGATATTAACACCCCTATGTAGAATCTTGTTCGTGCATTTGTCCTGTATGACAAAAGTATTAGCATCAAAAATAACAAGACAATTGTGGTCTTTAGTAAGTTGATGCAGGACAAATGATTTGAAGAAATAGCGAGAACATGAAGAAGATTGGAGAGTTGGAAAGAATGATGTGGTGTAGGCAAGATACCTTTACCAATATGGTGATTTGTAAGGAAGAACCATTACCAATTTGAACCTGCTCCTGGCCTGGATAAGGCTGAAATTGTTGAAGATTAGTCAAGTCATTGGTCAGGTGATTTGTGGCACCAGAGTCAACATACCAAGGAGGTATGGAAGAATCGTGACTCGAGATCTTGAAGCGATATAGGCTCTTGATGGAGACATGGAGGATGAAGTGAGTTGGTGCGAGAGAAGGTGAAAGGAGTTGCCGGTGGAAGGCTGAAAGGAGTTGTTGTTAGTGAAAGGTTGAAAGTGAGGATCCAGTCGGTGCCAACAGTCAAAAGCATTATGACTCAGACCTCCACAAATCTGACATCCAGCAGTAGAAGAAAAATGGCCTCTGGATCTATTAGTATTATACCTAGTATTGAAGCTTCCTCCGAAAATTAGTATGTCTACCTCCTCTAGAACCACGATATAGACTTCGCTGCAGAGTGAAAACCTCGATTGTAAGCATTTGAAGAATCATAGTTAGTATGAGATGAAGATGACGATCCTCGTGAGGCGTAGTAGGCAACAAGAAGATCGATTCGATGAGATCGTTTTTGTTCAATGTGAATGGACTCGAGCATAACAAAGAACACAAGCTGTTCCATGTTGACGAGTTCAAATCGAGTCTGAATAGAGGTTTTGAAAGCATCATATTCTCCGGGTAAACCATTCAAGGTAAGAAATACGGATCTTCATCATCAATTCTTGCGAAGCCAATGCCAAGCGAAATGCGAGATCTTTGATTTGTGAGATATACCTCCATTGGCCCGACTTCTTAGTGAGTGTTTGAAGTTTGGTTTTTAGTTGATGAATGTGAGAACGTGAAACTGAAGTAAATTGCTTCTCTAAGAATTGCGGACACGATCCGTGGAGTCGGATGAAAATGAAGAATAAATGGATGGAGATAGAGTTGCTGTCAGGAAAGTGAGCAGATGAGCATCAATCAACTGCCATTTTGCATAACCTGGATTTGGAATAGTTTTTCCAGAAACATCAAGAATTTCTGAGGATGGACATGGATGAACTCCGATACATGATCAAGAAATCCAGATGCTCTAAGCACATTTGTCATCTGTGATTTCCATATGAGAAAATTGTTTGCCTCGAGCTTCAGTGATGAGAGAATTGAAATTCAAATTAGTGAACTAAGATTTGGAGGTAACGAAGCATCCGCCATTGAAAGGTCAGGATCTTGCTCACGAGCTTAGTGCTCGATACCATGATAAGAATCTTGAAACTATATTTTTCTCGAAAAGATCAGAGCTTACATGTTATTATATACTAAAAGCAGAGAAAAATATCTAATACAAAATATCTAAGCTAAACTAATTCTTAACAAACTAACAAACTTACTTAACTGACTACATAACAAACTAACTATCTATATAACAAACTAACTAACCACCTTAACCAATTCCATTATAGCTACAGATCATGGCGTAATGCTCAGAATGTGTGAGGCAGTGATGAATGCTGATGCTGAGTACTAGAAGAAGATGTTGGTGTTGCTGCTGTGTTGTGTGTTGCTGCTGTAACTTCTTCATCATATATTCACTTGTTTCTTCATACAGTTGTCATTTCATCAATGTGCCCAACATTTAATGCAAACAATTTCCAATATCCTCTCTTCTTCAGATTTCTTAAACTCTTATTAACTGTTCAAGATTCAGTATAGTAAGAAAATTATAGCTATTTTTTAAAATATGTGACATTTTAATGTCAATTTCTCAAGGAAATGATCATTACAACGTAAAACATCCATATTTGTATAATGTTTATGTTTTTTTGATAACTTCTTATCCAGCCCAAAGGACCAACTAATCTGAGGGACCAATCCCACCATCCACTAGTGGGGAGTCCAAATTAAAGCCAGGGCAAAGCCTCGTACGAACTAGCCCCAAGCAATTATTTTTCAAACCTCAGACCATGAAAGGAGCACACCCCCAGGCCCTCAGCCTTGACCACCAGACTAACCCCTTTTGGTTCATGTTTATTTAATGTTAGAATGATCTCTTAATCTGGTAATTAATTACAAAACGCAAATGTAAATTCATTTTACAACCGACATCGGTAAAAAAGGCATTTACACAACAAAAAGCTACTTCATAACTTATTTAACAAACACTACTCAGCAACTTAATTTTATAATCCAACAATTGCACCAAACAAAATAATATAGCTTCTCATTAAAGCCAAAATTTATAATCTGTTAATTTATAAGCTATAATCTTTTTTAACAACAGCACCAAACAGGGCCAATGTTTCCAAAATTTTATTTAAATTATTTGTAACATATACAACCCCTAATAGGGATCTCAACTTCTAAGTTTTGATTGTTTTCTTGGCATTTTTCACATATCCCCACAGCACAATCATTCCCGACTTAGTTTTCTAAAGGCGCTTCCTATTTTCAAAAATTTGAACTTCGAGCACAAGTGTGGAAACTAAAGCCATAATCATGCCCATACTAGGTACTTGAACAAACGAAGGTTGGATATAATTGATCAGACTTGTACATTTCTCTTTCGGGTTTTTTTTTATATTTATTATACAACTCATTTAAGTAACATGGATGGTACATAATCACAATAATAGAACAAATTCAAATCAAACACCAACAGATATAACATATGATAAGAGTTGTAGTGCTTTGAGTTAAACATGGAAACATACCGCAATTCCATTTAACCCTTGATCGAAAGAATGCCTCATCTCGCTTAATACAAGCTGGATGGTATGCCTTAGGGCAGCCCCTAACAATAAACAAGAAAAAAATATTAAAAAAATGAATGAATGAACAAATAGGGTAAGGAAAGTAAAATACTACTGCCCGCTATCATTTCTAAAATACTTTGTTGCTTTAGTTAGTAGAAACCAAACAATGGTTTTCAAGAGTAGTAGAAAGTAGTTCTAAAATGTGCTAACAAAAAGGTACCCTAAAGCCAAGAACACAAAGCACCAATTCTCAACAATCGAAACCAATCGACTCACCGGCGATCGCAAAGCACGAGGCTTCCACCATCGAAGCATATAAAGCAAACGTCCTCCTCATCCTTCGGCTTCTTCGCCGGCGGCGGTTTCGCCTGACCCCTCGGCGGCCGACCACGCTTCCGCTTCCCTTCGCCGCCGCTTTCACCAACTTTGACCTCCGCACCGGAATCGGAAACCACCACAGGAACTCCGACTTCCTGCGAGTCGTCCATTTGGTGAATCTTCTCGACTTCCATCGTACAAGGCCTGTAAGCAGAAGAATCAAAGTCGGTAAAACCCTAGATTTCTTTTCAATTGCGAGTGTTTGGATCGAGCACACATCGAGATTGACCACTCTTGGTTGGGGGATGGGAAGTTCAGAGCGAGACGAAACCACAGAGAGAGAGAGAGAGAGAGAGAGAGAGTAGCCAATAGGGGTGAAGCTGGTGGTGGTGAGCTGGGTTATTTTACTTTTTAGCTTTCGGCGAAGGAAACGCAAATGGTAATCGTCAAACGCGGCTGTAGGGAAGGGTGTGTATGGTAAATGGGATTCGCTGTTTAATCAAGTCTTAGCAACACGTGATTGGCATTTAGTGGGAGAGTCAGACACTCAGCACACCTGTGGCACCACCAGTGCATCCATGCGAGCGGATCCTCTAGAGTAACTCTCTAGAGTGATCTCCTAAAGTGGAGGATCGAACGGCTCAGAATACTCCTCACCAAAACGACGTCGTTTTGGTGAGGAATTTCCAAAAAAAAAAAAAAAAAAAAAATACAGATTTAGGGATTTGAAAACAACGATCACTCTATGGAAATCTGGATCTGAAATTAGAGAGAGAGAGAGAGAGCTGAGTTTGCTTTGCCCACACCGCCGCCCGCCACGCCGTCCGCCACGCCAGCCGCTTGGGCTAATGGACAGAGCGAGAGAAGAAGGCGAGAGGTTCCCACGTGAAGAAACAGAGGACTCGTTGTTGTTGTTGTTAATCTTGTTGGGATCTTCATTTGACCAAGCATCAATGAAACCCCTCTCTCTAGTTTGTGTGTGGGAAAAAGAACTTTTTGACAAAAAGGTAACTAATTGGGTTATGCAAAGTTTAGATTTTTGATCTTTTTGTTTTATGGGTCTTCCTTTACTTGTTTAGTAATGTTGGGTTTTTGTTTTCTTGGGTTCTTTTAGTGTATTTGGATTTTGATGGATTTGTTCTTGCAGGTCAAGAATCAGAATATATATATATATATATGCATATAGAGATCCATATTCATACCGTGTTAGTGTATTTGGATTTTGATGGATTTGTTCTTGCAGGTCAAGAATCAGATATATATATATATATGCATATAGAGATCCATATTCATACTGTGCATTAATCTCACCCTTTGTGTTGATTATGCAAAGAATGCAAGAGTTGAAGATGCATTTTGATTCAACTGGGTTTTGGGGAAAGAAAAAGACGAGAACTCTGAGTTATATTTTTTTCAAATTTCACGACGCTTGGCGTGGAACAATCTCAGCCCTTGGATCCTCCACTCTAGGAGATCACTCTAGAGAAGGCACTCTAGAGGATCCTCACGCGTGCATCCATCCCCCCAGCCAAACCCAATTGTGTGTGACGCGTTAGTTTCCAACACCACACAAATGTTACGAAATAATAGATTAATATTATTAGGTCAAGTCCGACATAACCTAAATAATATAAAAAGTTAAAAAGTTACTATCTTATTTAAGTTACATCATCTTATTTAAATCACATTATTTTTTTAACACATCACATCAAATCCAATCCAAACCCAACCTATATAAGCCAATAATTTAAAAAGTGTACTTTTTTAGAACATTCAAAACCAAAGTAATTATTTGGGAGATAATATATGACTGTATTTTTTGACTTTTTAATTAAAAATATATATATATATGTTTGAGATGACTTTTTATAAAAAAAAATGTGTAATAAAATATTATAATAAAATCAAAATGACAATTTTACCTTTTTGACTTTTTGGATAGTTAAATTCAAAGGTTTGCTTAGTTTCATTTTTTCAAAAATCCTTTTCAGAAATTCTACTTTCTTATTTTTTGATTTTTTTTTACTGAATTTTTTTAATATTTTAAGTAATTTTTTTTTACTTTTTAGACATACCTAACATGAATATACCTAAAAAGTAAAAAAAATTGTGAAAAAACTTTCAAAAATTCATTAAATATCAAAAATATAAATAATAAAAAAACGAAAATTCAATACATTTTTTATATTTTTTATGTATTTATTAATTTTTTAAAATATTTTTTCCTAAATTTTTTACTTTTTAAATACATCTAAAGAAAGTGCATCTAAAAAAGTAAAAAAAAAAGTTTAAAATTTTAAAAATTTTCACTAAAAACAAAAAAAAAATCCAAAAACCAAAAAACTGAGTTTTCAAAAAATTTAATCCAAAAAACTCAAATCAAACACATTGATAGATTTTTTAACTTTTTTAATAACTTTTTGATTTTTTAACTTTTTTAATTTATCCCAAACAAGGCCTAATACTTTTATTTTGACAAGTTAGTTAAAAAGTTTATTTTTTTATTTTTTTTAGTCACATCATTTCTTTATTTTTTTATATATTTTTTAAAAAAAATTAAAAAGTTAAAAAAAAAAATCAATTTTTAACCAACTTCTCAAAACAACCATAATTTGAATAAATGTTTAAAAATTAGTGTTTTTTTTTTTTGCTTATAGTGTTTGTTTTAAGTTAAAATATTTTAAATTTTTGAGTTCTACAAAAGGGGAAAAAATTAGAAATTTAAAGAAAAAAGTTTTGAAATGAAAAAAAAAATTAAAAAATAGTTAAATATTTTGACATTTTTTTAAAAAATTTATACTTTCTTAGATTTGTGTACACGATACAGATAATTTTAACATAATTTTTTTTAAAAATTACTAAAAATAAAATATATATATATATATATAATTTTTTAGGTTGTTCCTAAACACTATTTAATTTTAATATAAACACGATACGCCACTTATCCCTGCCCAATACCAAAAAAACAGCAAGGAAATTGCACTTCAAGTTTGCCGAATCCTAGTTGTTCATTGCAAGGTGTCACTTGCCTGTCAGTTTTAGGGGGAAAAAATTTAAGAAACTTAGGCCATGTTTGGTATGATTTTCAATTTTTTTTATTTTTTTAACTAAAAAATAATTTGGTGAAATAAATTTAAAAAATAAATAAAAATACTTATCATTTTTACATTATTTTATCTTTTGGGAGGCCATAACTAATTTTTAAAAATTTAAGAAGACCCTTTCAATATTTTTTTTTTTATCAAAGTAGTTTTTTTTTTTTTTTAAAATTTCTGAGAAAAAATTGAGATAAATAAATCAAACAAGGCAAAGTGTATACTTCAAAAAGTCATCTCAGTTTGTATATTTCTAAAAAAATTTACTTTCATAATTGATTTTTAAGTGAACGTTTGATGCGAATTGTGTGAGTGATTTTCTAATCACACTGCCCTCCTTAGTGATTCAGCTGTAGAACACAGGCAGAATAGATGGCACCCTGCTGTCCTGCACAGAATGAAAAGACTCCGGCGCTGGTTCTTCCACCCGGGGGCACTCCGACGATCAAGTCAGTATATCTCTCAAAGATAATCAAGTATTCAACTCACAAGCTTTAGTATCAAAACATACCTTAGACCCATGGGGGTGCCCCCTCTTTTATAGCCAATACAATCCTAGTCCCAACAGGAGCCTAACTCCAATGGACTCAGGATTACTGCTAATCTGGAACTCCTAGTGGGATTAAGATAAACCCTCTAAGAGTTTCATTTTTACCCAAACTGAAGTCTTCTCCCCATCTAGGACTCTTGTCCTTTATCTGATTATCTCGGATTCCGATATCTTCGGAGATAACCTCGGCAACTCCGAGATCACCTCGGCGTAAATATCACGACACGTGGCACCTCAGCTGACACGTCGGCGTCACCTTACCACGTGTTGGTACTCAGAAAATATATCCCCACAACTGCCCCCTAAGTTCTATTACCTCGGCATTCTGAGGTGATGGAACCTATATCGTTCCTTCCTTCCAGTACGTCGGCACAAGAACTCTTCAGCCGAAATCATTCTTTTTAGGCCGACATGTCTTCTTTCAAGAACAAGAATTCAAATGAACTCTTCCACGCGCATGAGCTGTCATGCATCACTTCTCAACCGTTTCACTTACGCGTTTTATCCTTATTGCCTGCACTGCGGACGCCAAGAAGCCGCCTTTTTATCTGTCTGCTACCGTCGATGCATGCGATTTTCCAGGGGCACTAAATGTCTTATTTTGTCATTGCTTCACGTTTTTAACAAAAACTTTCCCTTCATCTTCTTTTCTTCACTTTTACATTCGATTTTCTTGTTTTCTGTCTCTCTAAACTTTCTCAAATCTGTCATTGCTCTAGCTCCCAGCTCTGTAACCGTCTTCATTCCTCCATTCCAGCGAAGCTTTCGCCGTTCCGTTGTGTCTGTAACCGTCACTTGACCTCGGTGATCTTCATACCAGCTCCAGTTTTCTTGGTAAGCCTCTGTTCCTTTCATTCGTAATTCCTTTATGCTCGTTTGCTTTCTTGCTGTCATTACTACTTTGTTCAAACCTTTGATTTACTAAATATTATTCATCTGGATGCGTCTTATTTCATGAATTTGCTCATGTCATGAACACTTGCACTGTTTCACCACTTTTTTGCCACTATTCTTGACCTTTTACTTCTGTATTTCTTTCGTTTTTGAGAACCATACCTCTATTCTTTGATTCTGAAACGTCGTTCTTTGTTTTTTGCTTTTTGTATCTTTTCTAGATCTGTGCCCTTGATCTTCGTCTTCATAGTTTTAGGTTTGGGATTTGTCTATAGAGCCTTTAATTCTTAGAAAAAACTGAAACAAGCCTTACCAATCCTTACCCAGATTTGTAGCCGAGGTTCTAGCAACCCTTCTGAAATATCTCTCTTCTGAAACCCAGTCCTCGATATTTAGACCGACGTCATGGGTATGTGGAGACATAGGGTAGACATCCCAACCAAACTTGAATTCTTTAGGCAAGAGTTCTCCATCCCAACCGATGTCTATCTGAGACTAGCTGGGGATGATGACTCTATCATGCCCACAGATGATACAATGCCCTTTCCCATTGTTGCTTTTGCTGAGTGTGGACTTCGGCTCCCATTCAATCCCCTTTTTTGTGAAGTTCTTCACTACTACACATTAAACTCTATGCAGCTTACCATCAACTCCTATAGAGTGATTAATGGTATCATAGCCTTAACTAGGCAGGAGAACGTTAGGATCACCCTTTCCGACATCCAATATTGTTATACCATGTGTGCCCTTAACTTGAAAGAAAAGGGTTACGTCTATTACCTAAAGCCGAGGTCCACTGAATTCAAAATCGTAGCCGACCTCCCAGACTCCAACAAGGGAGCTGGAGATGACTATGTCATTGCTTCGGGAAATCGGGAGTTTGGCCCAAATGAAGATGTTCATCTTTACCCTCTTCCTCGAACAGTTAAAGAGGGCAAGGGTAAGAGCCCAGTGTTAATCACTTAGTTGTTTTCTTTCCAAGTCCTCAATACTTTGTCTGTTTCTAATGTCTTGTTCTTCTTTGCAGACGTTTGCAAACCACCCAAGGACTTTTGCTAGTCCTACTTTATAGGCAAAGACTTAAAGAAGCTCCTAGATCTTCCAATCCACAAGCACAAAGCTCCACTAGTACTAAATTTCATTCCGACGTACAATCCACTCTGCCCGACGTCCCAAGGAAGGTGAAAAATAGCCTCTCTCTACCTACTGCCACAACTCAAACTGCCTCTACATCCCAAACAGATCAGGAGTCAATATCTGACCTAACCAATCAGCCATCTACTTCGGCCCCATACTTGATACCAATACCCGAACGAAAACGCCAGCGCAGACTTGTCAAAACTGCAGAAATGGTTCGCCCAAAGCCTGTCGCCTAAGATCTCCTAGCCAACCTCCTAACCGACGTCGATGCTGTTCCGACCCAATCTATGCCCCCACCAAAGCTAAAGAGAACCAAAAAGGCCCAGCTAAAGGCCAAAGCCACTGTAGCTGAGACTGAAGATACCCTGCCTATTGCACAATTGGCAAAGAGTAAGAAGACTGCTTCTACTTCTGCCAAAAGGTCTGCTGAAGCCCAACCTTCTGAGTCCACAAAATCGAAGAAGCCGAGGTCGTCTTCTGCAACGACTTCGAAATCCAAAGTACCAAATGTCCCCTGACGCCCGAGATTACACTGGAGAATAAGCCTGTTTTGGCTAGTGACAGCGCCGTTGACATAAATGTTGGCGTTGCACTCAGTATAGCTCTTCTTCTCCCAGGCAATCTGGAAATGAACGCCGAAATGAGTGAGTATGAAAATTATGCTTTCATGCTTCAACGCTGTGTTCAAGTAAGTGTCTTCACTTGATAACCTGTATTTTCCTCATCTTTTCATACTTGTAAAATTTTGTAGTAACTTTTTGCTTTGTGTTCTTTCAGGCTGTTCAGCATGCCCATTCCTTCTCCATGCAATCTTTCGAGAACAGGAAGAAGTTAACTGACTTGAAGAAGGAGTATTCTGCCCTCAAAAAGATCAACAAGAGTCTTCAAGCAAAAATGAAGAAGTTAGAGGATCAGGCTGAAGCTACCACTAAGGCCCAACAGATGGCAGAAGAAAAAGTTTAATCTGCTGAGGCTATCAAGAAGGTCGCCGAAGCCGAGAAAAAAGAGGTCGAGGGTAAAAAGGCCTAGGCCGAAAAAGAGCTTCAAGAGGCCTTGGCTATGAAAGAAGCCAAAATCAAAGAAACTGATTAAAAGGCTTATGCCCAAGGCGTAGCCGACGTTACTGAAGATTACAAGCTCCAAGTCAGGCAGGCATGCAACAGGGGCTTTTCCCTTGGTTAGATGTCCTTGATAAAGAAACTTAACCTCCCTACCGATTCACCCTTCCGCAATACCGACGCTATTCCTCTTCCATTTCCTCCACCTCCACCCCCAACTCAGGCCGAAGACGAATCGGAGTCTGAATCCGAGGATAAGGATAAGGATGATGATAAGGCTCTAGTAAGGAAGCCTAAGGATGCCACTGAGACCAAGTCCCCTCCTCAGGATAATCAAGTCCTAGACTTGACTCATGAGGAGAAAGATGAGGTGGTTCTCAAGGAGGCCACTCCTGAGCAAGCATCATCTGACGTTCCTCCAACCGAAAAAAGTCTTGAGCAAACCCTTGCTGAAATTGATGCCGAGATTGAGGCAGAAAAGGTTGCCGAGGAGGTTCCACCAGAATCTTCCAAGGTCCCAGCCCTTCCAGCTGTTAATGCTGAAGAATCCTGATTTGAATGTCTTTATTTCCTTGTCTTTTATACTTTGTTTTGTTTTCTGAACAATATAAGCTTTCTCTTATGGCCGATGTGCCTTTCTTTGTTTCTTCTGAACAATGTACTTCTGGTAGGCTGTAGTGCCTTCTTTGTATACAACTGCAACTGCTTTCCTCTGAATGCTTTAATCTTTAATTTCTCTTGATTGCTTCTGCATGATTCTATACTTCGAATATTTTGCATGTCTTTCATTCTTTTCCTCCTTTGTGCAATCTTCTCGGGGTTACATACCTCGGGTATAATAACTAAAACTATAAAATTTACTTCGGCAAGATACTGACCTGCAAACTTTTCATAAATTTTAACAAGTGTAAAATATATACTATTCAATGTTAACTCTGCAAACTTTTCTCAAGTTTCAACAAGTGTTTAGGCAATGATCTCAGTCTAACCTACTTGTAAATTGCTACAAATTTCAACAAGGATTAACATATACAGTAAACTTTTCTTAAATTATAACAAGTGCTAAACAATGATCTACTGGTAAATTGCTACAAATTTCAACAATGATTAAACAATATACTTAGCTTGTACTTCAACCTATAAATTGCTGCAAATTTCAACAAATGATCATATGTCGGCTTAACTTCAACTTGTAAATTGCTACAAATTTCAACAAGTGTTAGGCATCTTCTTTGGTTTAACCAACCAGTAGATTGCTATAAGTCTGAAAGCAATAACATCGGCTTCACTTTGACTTGTAAATTGCTACAAATTTCAACAAGCAAAGAGAAACAGTAATCTCGGCTTAACTTCAACTTGTAAATTGCTACAAATTTCAACAAGTGAAGATAAGGAACCATCTCAGCTTAGCTTCAACTTGTAAATTGCTACAAATTTCAACAAGTAAAGCTAAGGAACCATCTCAGCTTAACTTCAACTTGTAAATTGCTACAAATTTCAACAAGTAAAGCTAAGGAACCAACTCAGCTTAACTTCAACTTATAAATTGTTACAAATTTCAACAAGTGAAGCTAAGGAACCATCTCAGCTTAACTTCAACTTGTAAATTGCTACAAATTTCAACAAGTGAAGATAAGGAACCAACTCAGCTTAACTTCAACTTGTAAATTGCTACAAATTTCAACAAGTATTAAGCGTCTTTGTCTCTTCTCTGCCCTCAATGTGAACCTGAGTTCCACTTTGGTTCTCATTATTCATGTTTCTCAGAAACAACATTATATGTCTTTAACAATCATATGTGTTTGAAGAATGCCAAAAAGATTTTATTGATGACATCGGTCAAAAATAATACACATCTAATGATAGAAAAATTTCAAATTACAAGTGTTCCAAGGTCTTGGCAATGCTTTGCCCTCATTATTGTAATAACCCTCACCACTGATTACTGATTAAGCACTGATTACTGCTAAACTGAGACTGATTGTTTGACTATAATTGTTTAAATGCATTTTCTATCTGTCGATTGTTAATCGACCTATCCATGTTCTGTAATTTAAACTGGAAATTGAAGGCCTTATCGGCGGCCGAATCGGAAATGGATCAATGTTTTATGATCATTGGAATTTATGTGAATTAATGGTATATTTAATTGAAAATCGATTTGATGTGATTAAATTAGATTAAAATAAACTAAATCAAAGAGATGCGTTATTTACGAAATTGCCATGTTAGTGGGCCCATTATTATAACATATTTGAGCCTTGTTATACTCATTTGCAAACATTTAATCAGCTCATTTTGAGCACACCACCGAATTTAGAGAGAAAGGAACTTAGAAGATTGGTCTTCATCTTGTACATTGCTTAGAAATTATGAAGATTAAGGGAGTTTTTGCTTGATTGAACTTCTACACTTGTAATTGAAGACCTAAGGTAGATCATTGACCTTCTTTATTGTGCATTCAAGTTTATTCTTGCATGATTCATGGGTCTTTAGTGATCTAAGGCATGAATTGGTTCAATAGTGTTGAGTTGAAGCCCATTCTATGCATGCATGCTTGTATTGATAAGTTTGAAGTTGTTTTCATGGCAAATGTCACATGCATGCTCATTTTTATCTTTAAGTTCATGGATTCATCATGATTTTGGAAGTTTATACTCATTTGAACTTGCTTTGGAGCTTTGAAGTTGATTGGATTCATGGACATTGCATGTTAATCATGTTCTTGAGAATTGATTTGAAAATGAGTTTAAATAAACTACCCTTGGGCTTTGATTTTATAAATTGAGCTTGGAATCATGTAATATTATGAGTTTACAAGAGTTTTTCAGAAATTCAACCCAAGAGGTTCAATTTTGATGCTTTGAAACTTGATTTTGGTCTTGGAGTTCAAATCTGGAATTTCCAGATTTTGGTCGTACGCTCGAGCGTGGAAATTGAGCTCCCAGCATCTCTCACTGTTTTACAGTCCGCTCGAGCGGAGGCTTGTGTCACACGCTCGAGCGGGGGAGTTGACGCTCGAGCGGGGACCTTTGTTGCATGTCCGCTCGAGCGGGGAAACCTGCGCTCGAGCGGGGAACTGTTTTTCTGAAAATTCTAAAACTATTTTCTGAGTGTATCTTTCCATCCTCATTCCATTCTAGGCATTCTTAGGCCTAGTTTAAGACATCTTAATGAGGATATAGATGTAGAACCACACCGAGGCAAATTAGGGATTAAATTATTGATTTTTTTTCCCAACTGTGTAGCTTAGTGTGTGTGTGTTCAATCATGTACTGTGTAGGGTTGGCCTTCCGAGGAGACGCTCTAGCTTATTGTAGCCCAGATCTCTGTGAGTAACAATTGTGTAAAGATATGTTCAAATGATTATCTTTTGAATACTGAACTGGTATTATTTACTGAATGAATATATATCCTTTATTTTTGAACTGTATTATGGCATCCTTAGCACCTCATCGCATCGTTATCACATAGAATCTCGCTTGGTTCCTCGTTGGAACCACTCATTTTATTGATTGATGGCCATCGATCGACTGTCGTCTTTTAAGACCCATCATTTTACTATCTCGCATCACAGATACCTCTGGAGCAAAGTGCTGCACAGACCTAAATGCTACAATGTGAGCCACCTCTAGAATCTGTGTGAGACACCTCTTGAATCCATACTGGGCTTTAAGCCAATCTGTGAAATCTGGAGCAACGTGTTGCACGGACCTAAATGCTACAGTGTGAGCCACCTCTAGAATCTGTGCGAGACACCTCTTGAGCCCATAAGAACTGCATCTTATTACTATTGTTATCAAGTATCATTCATTGCTATCGCTATCAAGCATTCTTATATCAAGTATTCTGAATTCTTTATCATATCAAGCATTACATTACCATCAGATCTTGACACTACTACTACCACCGTACTGTTTTACTATCGGATGTGCCACGTCCGATTACTATGATTTCTAAATGACTGATATGACATGAAGTATAAGTCACCGATCAGATAAGCGATTTACGAGGCAAACGATCGCTTAAAATAATCGAAAGGACATTCTTTCTTAACCCCCTTTACGCATTCTGTTATTCACTGGGCTTTAGCTCACTGCTCATATATATATGTAGGTATACAGGCACCAGACCATTGCTAGAAGCGTCGAGGTAAACTCCAGTTTTGTCAAGCCAACCTTTATGTCTCACTTCAAGGTTCCAGTACTGTTCAAGCTATGGCTTAGGGGTGTTTTAATCTCTCCGCCTGTCCCTGCATCTGTGATGTACTACTGTATAGACTGAATATTTTGCACTGTACCATACTGTTTAATAGGGATTAAGTCTCTGTACTGAATGACTGTAAATATTGTGCATACTGTTCTGTACTATGTATATATCTATGTATGTATGAAAAATCTTTTTGCATACAGACTGTCACAACTCATTGGACACTGTTTATTTACTGTAATGGCTTCCACCATGCCCCTGTACTCTGTATTACTATTTTACTGTTAAGCAGGCCTTCGGTAATCTCAGATTACTGGCCGATTACGGTGCTAAACCCATAGGGGCGGGTTTAGGTCGTGACAATTATCTTCAAGTCGGTAAGCTCCATTGCCTAATATCGAAGTAATTCGGTAGGGTCCTTCCCAGTTTGGGCCAAGCTTGCCCTCTCTGGGATCCTTCTTGTTACCGACGACTTTTCTCAAGACTAAGTCACCGACTTGAAAATCTCTTGGATTGACCTTCTTGTTATAAGTTCGCAAGCGTTCTTTGGTATCTTTGGTCAATTGCAACCTTCTCTTCGTTCTTCCAAAGATCCATTTGGGCTAGAAGTATATCGTTAGTCCCATTCTTAACTCCCTGGGTTCGGATCCCTGGGATGCCGACTTCTAGTGGAATTACTGCTTCTGTGCCATAAGCCATGGCAAAGGGGGATTCCCCTGTTGATCTTCTCGGTGTAGTCCGATATGTCCAAAGCACGTTGGGCAATTCGTCTACCCACCTTCCTTTTGCTGCTTGCAGCCTCTTCTTTATTCCATCCAAAATTACTTTGTTGGAGGCCTCTGCTTGCCCATTGCTTTGGGAAAAACTTGGTGTTGAAAAGTAATTCTTGATCTTGAATTTCGCGCAAAAGTTCTTAATGAGTTTGCTGTCAAACTACGTTCCGTTGTTGGCAATTATGGCTCTGGGAATGCCAAATCTGGTGATAATGTTTTTCCATATGAAATTCTTGACGTCCACATCTCGGATTTTGGCAAGAGGTTCTGCCTCTATCCACTTTGTGAAGTAATCTGTTGCTACCAGCAAGTATTTTCTCTACCCAGTTGCTTGGGGAAGTTGTCCAACTGCATCCATGCCCCATCGGGCAAGCGGCCAAGGGCTGAATCTTGGATTGGTCGGCAATGGTGATGAATCAAAGGTGCAAACCTTTGGCATTGTTCGTGACTTCTTCACGTATGTTTACGCATCCTTTTGCATGTAGGGCCACCAATACTCTGGGTAATGGCCTGTGAGCTAGTGATCTACCGGCGTGGCTTCCACAAACTCCTTCATGAATTTCATATAAAAATCTTCAACTCGCAAAGGGTGTACGACCTTAAAAGGGTCCATGAAAGGATCTTACGTAGAGATGTCCGCGGTCGGTGAATCTTGCCGACTTTAATCGACTTTGTGTGCCTCATGCGGTCTTTTGGCGGCTTTCCTTCTTTCAGAATGCAACAATTGCATCCATCTAGCTTGGTCCCATGTCCACACACATTGCTTCTTTGTGTTACGTAGTTCTATGCTCGTCCGACATGTAGTCAATCATAATTGTCCTTTTTTTTCGGTCTGCATTGAACTTGTCGGGTTGGCCAACGACGGCGTGGTCATTATCATCTCGGCTTACTTGGAGTAGTCGGCAGTTCTGAAATAAGTTTGCCAATCTGATGACCTTTTTTGCATATGCCGACATCCTTTCGTCTCTGGCTGCAAATTCTCCTGTTGACTGGTTAACAATAAGTTGTGAATCACAAAAAACTATTACCTCATCTGCTTCTGCTGCTGCTGCCAGTTTTAGCCCTGCAATTAATGCCTCGTATTCTGCTTCATTGTTTGAGGCCTTGAACCCCAAACGGATGGACTGTTCTATTATTTCTCCATCTGGAGATATCAGTAGTACTCTTGCCCCCGCTCTTTGTCTGTTTGAACTTCCATCGACAAACAATTTGAAAGAGTCGCCGATGTAAATGCTGCAGGGTCTGAGTTTTTCCTTCCTTTGCTCTCTTGTCTTAGGCTGGGATTCTCCTTGTTTACTGGGACACTGTTTATCTAGGCTCAACGGAGCCCGATGTTCGATGGATTCAGGCGTGAATTCTGCCACGAAGTCGGCCAAAACTTGGCCCTTGATTCTTTACGGGCTCGAACTCCAGTCATATCGCCCAACGCCACTGCCCATCTTGCAATTCTTCCTGTTAAGTCTCCTTGTTGTAATAAGGACTTTAGTGGGTGCTTTGTTAGTACCACCATTTTGTGTGCCTGAAAGTAATGGTTCAACTTTTTGAGGCCATCACTAAGGCCAGCATTAATTTCTCTAGTGGTAGGTTTGTTTCCACGTCGGCCAAGGTTTTACTTACATAGTAAACGGCCTTTTGTTCTCCTTTTTCTTCTCGGATTAGTACTGCACTTACTGCATGTTCTGACACAGCTAAGTACAAGAACAGCTCTTCCCTAAGTTCAGGTGTTGAGAGGACTGGAGCCGTGGTCAGATACTTCATTAGATCGGCCAAAGTGGCCTCACATTTTTCAGTCCATAGGAAGTCTGTGGTCTTTTTCGCCAGGTTGAAGAAGGGTTTACACTTGTCTGAGCTTCGGCTTATGAACCTGTTTAGGGCTGCGGCCCTTCCAGTAAGCATTTGTACCTGTTTTGCCGATGTTGGGCTTTGTAGATCAGGATGGCCTTGATTTGATCTGGGCTGGCCTCTATTCCCTTTCTTGTTACCAGGTACCCTAGAAACTTTCCAGATCCAACTCCAAACGCGCACTTTGATGCTTTGAGTCGGAGCCGGTATGTTTTGAGGATCTCAAATACCTCTTTTAGGTCGGCAAGATAACTCCTGGGCTCCCTGGTCGTTACGACCATGTCATCGATGTAGACTTCTACTGTTTGGCCGATCAAGTGCTTGGACATTTTGGTTAACAGCCTTTGGTAGGTTGCTTCTGCGTTTTTCAACCCAAAAGGCATCATTCTGTAACAGTACAGGCCTTTTGGGGTGATGAACGCTGTCTTCTCTTCATCTGGGGGTACATGGCTATCTGGTGGTACCCCCTATAAGCATCCAGGAAGCTCATCCTTCCATGTCCAGATGTGGCATCCACCAGCTGGCCAATTTTGGGTAGAGGGAAGCTGTCTTTGGGACAGGCTTTATTCAGGCTTGTAAAATCTACGCATACCCTCCATTTACCGTTCTTCTTCTCTACTACCACAGTGTTTGATAGCCATGTCGGATAATTGACTTCTCTGATGGCCTTGGCCTCTAGAAGTCTGTCTACTTCCTTCTCCACTGCTTCGACGTGCATCAACGTCGGTCTTCTAGCTCGTTGTATTATAGGTTTGGCCGACCTGTCAACGTTCAGTCTGTAACATGTGACCTCGAGGTCAATGCTAGGCATTTCATAAGGTGTCCAGGCGAACACCCCTATGTTTGTTTTTAAAAAGGCTTCTAGTTCCTTTTCTTCTTCTTCGACTAAGCCTGAGCCGAGAAAAAAAAAACGCTCTTCATCACTTTGCTGGACAAGGATTTTCTTTAGTGTTTCCTCACTCTTCTCGGTCGGCTCCTTGTCGACATCATCTAGGACCTCCATGTCCTTATCTTCAATCTCTGCCTTCCCTGGTTCTTGTATTTCATTGCCGCCATGGAGCAATTTTTTGCCTGCAGCTGGTCTCCTCTAACTTCTTCGATTCCATGTTCTGTTGGGAACCGCAACAGTTGATGCAACGTTGAGGGAACTGCCCCTATTGCATGTAACCATGGCCTTTCCAAGATGATATTGTATGGTGAAGGTGTGTCAATCACGATGAACTCTGTCCTGATCTTTTTAGTGCCGGCTTGTACTTCCAAGCTTGTAGCGCCCAGCGGCCACGTCGGCGTTCCATTGAAGCCGACCATCGGGCCATTCGATTGCTCCATGTCATCTGGGTGAAGGCCCAGCTCCTTGTAACATCTAACATACATGATGTCACAAGAGCTGCCTTGATCTATCAGAATGCGTTTCACTTGGCACTCCCCAACCTGGAGGGATACTACCAAGGCATCATTATACGGGTGCTGGACCATCTCTACGTCGGCTTCGATAAATGCTATCATCGGGCCTGGGTACTCTTCAGCCCGAGGTCTTTTCTGTCCGACCTGGTTCACGTGCTGCAGGTGTTTTACTCTTTGGGTCTCCCCCCGTATGTCGTTTTCGTTCACCTTGGAGTGAATTACGTTAACCACCCTAGGTCTCCCTCCCTGTGGTTGCTGTGCTGGGAGAGGCGGGGCTGCTGGTGCTTGAGGCAACCTTGCCTGCTCTTCTCTGGTCCTGGCTTCGTCGACAAGATTCCTCAGATGGCCTTGTCTTACTAAGTTCTCTAAGTATGCTTTTAGGGCTCTGCAGCCCTGAGTTGGGTACCCTTCTTCATTGTGGTAAGCACAACGCCTACCAAGGTTCCTGCCCATGTATTCCCCAGGGGCATTTGCTGGTGCTCTGAAATAGGGTTGATTTCGGATTTGATCCAGGACTTTGTGGACTGGATTCGGAACACAGTCGTCACTGCCTGTTTTCCCTTCAATTCTATCTCTGCTTTGTTGAATCCGTTGTTACTTCGGCCTTGCTTCGGCGAGCAGTTCCCTTTTTCCTGCTTTACCTCTTTATTTCCCGATGTATCTTCCTCGGCTCTAGCATACTTCTCGATTCTCGCCATGAGCTCTTCCATACTCTTTGGCAATGTCTTTGCCAAAGATTTCCGTAGTGAACAATCATCTTTCAGGCCGTTCTTGAAAGACACGACCACCACTTCCTGGTTGAATTCGGGTATTCGATTGAACACCTCGTAGTATCTTTTTGCATAGGCCCTAAGGCCTTCATCCTTGCTGATCTTTAAAGCCATTAATGCGTCCACCCTTAATGGCTGTAGCTTGTTCATCACGAACTTGGCCACAAACATCTCAGCCAGGCCTTCCCATGTCTTCACGCTTCCCTTTGGCAGTTTGTGGAACCAATCTGATGCAATCTCCCTAAAGGACGAGGGGAACACTTTGCAGAGCAATGACTTGTTTCCACTGTATAATGCCATTGAGTTCAAAAATAATCCGACGTGGAAGTTAGGGTCTGATTTACCATCATATATTTGAAACCTCGCATGCTGAATCTCTTCGGTGCCTCAAATTTGTCCAGTTCTACTGAGAACGGTGTCCTCAGCTTGACGGGTGAGATAACCTCAGCTTCAGCATTGTGTTCCTTCCTCTTGAGGTAATTTCTTAAGTCTTCTTTGCTTCTCCCTAGAGCTCGACTATCTCTTGACTTCAATCTTTTCGGTACACTACTTTCGGCCTCGTGGTAGGCCCGTTTTGATCTTTCTCCATGGGTTGTGTCAAAGCAAAGCGCCTGCCCCTGGATATGCCGATGTTCTCTGGGCTTTGGGTCCTTCGTGTGATATGTCCTCTGGGATTTCTCTTGTCTCGGCTCTTCTCGTTGGATTGCCCTGAAAGGCGGGTGGGAGTGCCTTGCGCTCCTGGTGTGCTGAGGTGCTTCGGGAATTATTTTCCTTCCTCCCTTCTGAGTATTAACTGCTAGAATTGGCATGTCCTGCAGCGGGTATGGTGGCTGCGTGACATTGTTTTGCATCATAAAGTTGACGACCAACTGCAGGTCTGCCAACTTGTCTGCCAATTCTTTCACTTCCTCATCCCTCTGTAGGCACCTATCCCTCTATACCTGGAGGTTATCTTCGTTGTAGTATCTGTCCTAATCTGTCTTCTTTGAAATGTCGCCCTCCTGGCCGACGTTTTTTCCTCCATGACCCTGGTCACGGGTTTCTTCGTTGTGGTTGTCTCTTTCAATATCAAGGTCGATAGGTCTGTCACTCCCTGCGGAAGCGTCGTCCCCAACCTTTTCTTGTTGTACGTTACTGGCCATTTATTCGTCTTTCTTTCCCACAGACGGCACCAAATTATGTGAGTGATTTTCTGATCACACTGCCCTCCTTAGTGATTCAGCTGTAGAACACAGGCAGAATAGATGGCACCCTGCTGTCCTGCACAGAATGAAAAGGCTCCGGCGGTGGTTCTTTCATCCGGGGGTACTCCGACGATCAAGTCAGTATATCTCTCAAAGATAATCAAGTATTCAACTCACAAGTTTCAGTATCAAAACATACCTTAGACCTATGGGGGTGTCCCCTCTTTTATAGCCAATACAATCCTAGTCCCAATAGGAGCCTAACTCCAATGGACTCAAGATTACCCAATAGGAGCCTAACTCCAATAGATTCAAGATTACTGCTAATCTGGAACTTCCAGTAGTATTAAGATAAAACCCTCTAAGAGTTTCATCTTTACCCAAACTGAAGTCTTCTCCCCATCTAGGACTCTTGTCCTTTATCTGCTTATCTCGGATTCCGATATCTTCGGAGATAACCTCGGCAACTCCAAGATCACCTCGGCGTAAATATCATGACATGTGGCACCTCGGCTGACACGTCGGCGTCACCTTGCCACGTATTGGTACTCAGAAAATATATCCTCAAACGAATAGTTTTTTTCCATCTTGGATTTAGATTGGAGTGAATAATCCGATGCTTCGTTTGTCTGTCAACTTTTTGGCAGTTGTTTAACTTTAAAAAATAATAAAAAAGTATAAGTCACATTGTTTAGGGAGCGTTTGATAGCGCTTATGTTTTTAGTTTATGTTTATAAAAAATTTATAAATTATTTTTTATTTATTTTTAAAAAAACATAAATTACAAATGCGTTTGGTTTGAACAAAATATTTTAAAATTTTTAAAATATAAACTAAAAAACATGTTTGTTTAAACCTAAAATATTTATATTTATTTTTTATTATTTATGATAATGGGATCATACATATTATAATTGAAAAAATAATTTAGTTGAAAAAAAATTAATTGGAAAAAAAGAATTTAGTCAAATTTTAAAATTTCTGTTTAAAAACCAACTTAAACAAACGTAAACTCATTTTTTGAGTTTACATTTTTTTCTCAAATTTATAAACTGAAACAACTATTTATAAATCAAAAAATTATCAAAGAAGTTTTTATGACATTTTTTAAAAATTTTGTAAATATAAATTAAAAATTAAAAACGAAATAGTTGCCAAACAGACTCTAGTAATTTCCTAACTTTGCTACTTTTATAATTAATATTTTAGGTGACTATGTTTAACCACAAAGGTTTCTTTCCAATTTAGGTTTCAACTGGGGAGAATAATTTGATGCTAGTATTTATGCCATGTAAATATTTTTTTTTATAAATTTATGATTAAAATTTTGTCTATTTATTAACTCATTATTTGATTGGGTTATTTGTTTAGATCTGTTATTGTGTTTGTAAATAGGCCAACAAAATCTAAACCACTAATTTGTAAAAAAAAAATACTAATGTGACACATTCAAAACTCTAATGTTGTGTTTGGTTAGAGGATTTGAGGAGGGATTTGGAAAGGAAAAGGGAAACGGTGTGTGAAACTATGAAAAACATAAGCATGTTTTATTCACATTTCACCTACCTTTTTCATTTTCCTTTCTAAATCCCTCAACCAAATACAGCATAACGGTTGGTTCAGTTCAATTGTTCGAAGTAGAAATAATGTTTGACAATCTTCTTTAATTTTTGAAAATATCTCCTTTATGAGATTTTCCTTTTTATAAGTTTGGCATCCTCAAAAAAATTCAAAAAGTCAAAAAGTCACTATCCTATTAAAGTCACATCATCTTATTTAAGTCACATCACCTCTCTAACACATCACTTCAAACCCAACCAAAATCTAATTCATATTTCATAAAAAGTCAAAAAGTGCACTTATTTAGTCTTCCCAAACTTTGTCATAATATCAATGACAGTTTCTCATTTGTTAAGGACGAAATGAAAATATACATATATATATATATATATATATATTGGTGAAAATATTAGAGATTATATTTTATTGATAAATAATATAAAGAAAATGAGATACAAATAGATCAGACTGAGGTATAGAATATCTCGTTTTCTTTAAGGAGATCATGCTCATTGCGGTAAGAAGAATCCAAATACCAATACAGTAGTCACAAAACTATGACTTGTCCCCTCAAAGATACAACAGCCCGACCACTTGTCGTATGTTTCAGGCCAACTCTGCATAAGATGGCAAACCCAAAGCTCCACTAAGAAAAAACACCATTCTTTGGCTAGTAATCTCTCAAGTATAAAAAAATAGTTAGTGTAGAAAATAGTAGATGAGATGAACTATTTATAGACTACTAGGACCTTACAAATTACAGCAAAAAATAATAATGGCCATTAAATTAGAAAAATAGGAGAGTCTCCAAATATTAACTCAGCACTAAGGCCATAAACTTCCAATTAATTTCCATTCATAAATAAGACAAAAGGTTACCAAAAAATAATGAATGTCCATTCACCAAACAAAATGAGATTTATGAACAAAACAAAATAAGAATCATGAACAAAACTAAAAAAGTCACAAAAAAAAATAAAATAAAATAAAATATATTAAAATGATTCAACAGTATATATATCTATATTATATATAAAATAAAGATTAAATTTTGTGTGACTTTTTTTTTTATGGGAAATTTTTTTGTGACCTTGAGTCTCATAAAAAATACATTTACTGCTTGTATTACACAGTGCCTTCCTTGTAGTATATATATTAAACCACATTGAGGTCGGCAATTACAGTAAATAAATATAAAGAAAAACGAAAAGATTGGCTTCTTGACTTTTTCCTTGGGCTAGAATGTGCCAGATGAAGTTGAGACTTTTTTTATTTTGGAGTGCCAAAAAACGTAAAGTTGATGGTCAAATGAGACCTCAATTTTGTTTCTTAATTACATGGGGTTTTGAAGTAGCGTAAACATAGACTCCAATAATGTCTTATTTTTTAAAGAGAAATTTAATAAAATTATATTTTCAAAACACAACATATGTTACGTGATTTCAGATTAAAAATATTTTTTCACTTGTAATTTTGTTAAATGGTAATATCTTTCTATCTAAAAAAAAAAAGATTTTATTATATAACTTTATAGTAATCAAAATTAACGTCTATAACAATCAGCAATACCTTAGTAAGAAGTATAAAAGATGCCAATCGTAAGGTGTCACAAGCTTGTATCAGCCAAACATGTACATGCTAAGATGAAGTTGCAAGCATCGACAAAGTATGTATATGCCGAGATGGAGTTGTTAAAATGAGATGGAGTTGTCAAAATGTGACTATAAGAAAAGAATATGTCACATCAATGAAATAGAAATGAATGAAATAAGACATGTTCAAATCAAGGGAAGTGATACAAAGAAAATTAATCCCTATGAAGAAAGGATCCACGCCTGAAGTAGGGGTAACAAGAGAGAAAGAACTTATAATATTAAAAGAATACTGACAAAATCTTGAGAGGGTTCACTTTAGTGCGCGACCTTGCAAAAACGTTATTCTTTATTTGCAGGAGTACGATATGAAATAGACCATCCTTTTAATAGAAGCAGGACAAAAATTCTAACTCACCACAAAGTTGAAAATTTATAAAATAGAAAAGTTATGCTACACAACACACTTGAAGGGTTGTTAGAGTATCTCACTCTTGAATTAAAATTTTCATTAAATTTGAATAAAAAAATGAGTTTTTCCTCAATCTGATATCGAGTGCTCCAACGATTGATTTTTATCAAATTTTCATCAAATCTGTGCCGAAATAACCGGTTGGTCGACCGGCCGATCGACCGAGTAACCGACCGGTTAAGCCAACAAAACTTTTTTTTTTTTTTTTGAACTTTTTGAACTTTTTAGCGGTCAACCGGCCGGTCCACCGGTAAGGCAAAAAGTTTTTTTTTTTTTTTTTCAACTGTTTAATCTTTTTTTGGGAACTGTTTGAACCTTTTGGTAGTTGACCGGTTGGTCTCCCCCAACGGTCATGCACAGTGTTTTGATGAAATGCGAAGCCTGTCCTCATTTTGGTGAAACGTTTGGTGAAATCTTGATTTGATATCAATTTGGTGAAATCGTTGAAGCATGAAAAAGTGCTTTTTTCACCAAATTTTAAATTTGATGCCAAATTTGGTTCAGGATTGGAGATGGTTTTATGTATGTGTTTTGCATCATGAAACAGGGATAAGAAGTGGAAAACATGTGAGATTATCAAAAAAGTCAGGGTTCCATAATTTTGAGACCTAAAATGTATTTAGAAATAGATTGTATAGTAGAGATTGAATTGATGAGGTG
The DNA here is from genome assembly GCA_025200525.1 of Camellia lanceoleosa. Lineage (NCBI taxonomy): Eukaryota > Viridiplantae > Streptophyta > Magnoliopsida > Ericales > Theaceae > Camellia > Camellia lanceoleosa. The sequence goes on along the minus strand of CM045759.1, from coordinate 74,180,334 downwards.
TAGAGTCCACATATAAAATAAATCAAAGTCATTAATAAGAAATTTTAAATTTTTATAACTGAATCTATAACATTACTAAATGAGGGTGTTGCTTATCGAGATGAAATGGAGGTAAAAAGGAAAGAAGCATAAGGATCATTCTTTTTTTCAGTTTGGCATTTATTTAACATTGTATAAAAATTTTGAATAATTTTGATATTAGTACAAGAAATTAAATAAGAATTCTTATATTATAGGGACTACGTTTCACCCAATTATTTTCTCCTTTCATCAAATTTAAAAAAAAAAATAATGGTTATCTAAGGTAAACGCAGCGGATGAAAATTATGGTCATACCTTTTTCTGCAGAGTCTGAATTGAAGGATCTCGTGGGTAAATCACGTGCTTCCTGAATTTGATCAATCAACCCAGCAATGGAGTGATATTACAGAATGAATATCACCCACACAAGTCACAGTGCAAAATGGCTCTTGATCGTTGTATTTTGGGAGAGAGTTAGTATATGGGTAAAACATATGATATACGTTATTTTTCTCTTAATCACCCATATCCTATATTATATCAGATATATTGGATAATAATAAATCTATCCATATCAGTTATATCAGATAGATGTGGATATCCTGAGTGGTTATCCAAGTAAGTTTTGAATTCAAATTCAAACTTACATGGATAAGGTTCAAAAGGTTCAAAAGGGTCATGCCACTTGAGCGCCCAATTTCTAACATCTCCCACTCGGACATGAGTTGGCATGACACTGCCACATCTCTATCTCAATCTTCCCAAAAAATGAACAATCTCATACTAGCCACTGCACCGTGCGACTGTTGAGACCACCTGCATGTGGGAGCTCTATACTAGAAACTCAAAATGAGCCAACATAGAGACATCAACCCAAAAAGAACAGAAATAGATATACCCCAGACCCATCTAATTACACCGGTCCAAAAAATAACTCTAATCCCTCAAAAAGAGCATGTTTGACCCTCTCAATTCTTGCAATATATTCACACTCAATTCGCCTCTCATATAGAGCGATGTGAGTTGCCGGCATTGAATATACAACAGTGATGTAATACTAGATGATCTTCCCTTTGCCCTCATGCTATTTAGTTTAGGATTGACCGCTTTCCCAGTGATGTCCCTTAAAGCCGAATCATACATGACCGCAGACAATATACCAAAGTAGCAAAACATCAACCCCTTACCTTATGACATAGTCAAAAGTCACAAAAAGGTACATAAATGAAAGTCATATCAATAATGACACGTAAGACTCACATGGTGAAGAAACAGGGATCCATTCTCTCACCTCATTACTCGGTCGCCAAGCACATATGGTATGAATACATGCTACGGTGGAGTAACTCTTCCATAAAGAGTGACGTCATACTCGATACATCGTACAGATATTAGTCTAGTCGTTTTCTAGCATCTAACCCGAATTCTCTATTTGCTCGCCTTCCAGGCGCCAAATGAGATCTCGCATCTAGCTAATCATAACAGGCACAACATAGAAAGTGGGTACTAACATCTATGTTTGGTCCTTAACACGACTTCATCTTGGTTGTAACCAAGGCGACATGCATAGTGGATTATTTAAGCCTCTTTTGGCTCCAAATAAAAATAAATCACTAGTCTCATCCTTGCTCGCTCCCAAGCGCCAAGGGCGATTGCTCGTATGAGTGAGCCAATCTTACTTGCTGATATCATCATCTGCTAATCATTATGACACAAACCATAATAGTGTCAACATCCCATCATCTTAAAATAAGTGATCCATTTTAAAAAAAAAAATTTGACCACGGCTTGCGCAATTCTGGATTCTAAACATAAGCCTTATCAGCACCTCTTGCGATAAGTATATACAACAGAATCCACCATGTGCGCCTCACATGAAGTAATTCAAGATCACAATTCTAGATTCCAAACAAAAGCCTTATTAGCACCTCTTGCGATAAGTATATAAAACGGAATCCACCATGTGCGCCTTACATGAAGTGATTTAAGATCACTACCTCTTGCGCAATAACCTCTCTAAAGATATTTTGGTGACTAATTTGCATTCATTCTTAATGCGCCCAACTAGCGCATTGAATCTTACAAGGAGCAAATTAATATACTACTAGTAAAGTATTTTATCCACAATCTAATGAGCAAGGTCAATATCCAAACAACTCAGTTGACCATTTACCAAAGATAATACTTATCAGGCCGAATACGCCCACATAGCGTACTTTAGGCTCCCACAACAAAGAAAAGATCAAGGAATATAGGTCATCTGTTTCTCTCAAAGACAATCCGATGATTCACTCAATAGCTAAGGCTCTGGCTTTTACCGATAGGTAAGTCAATGGGTTTGCAATTTTGCATCTAGAATCATTCTAGGATATTCCTTATGTAAGTCATCGAAGATAAAACAGGAATTCTCCCAAAACAATCCCTAAGGATCGTACATCCGAGCATATAAATTACATCACCCATATCCATCATATCTAAAATAGAGGACTGTCCACCCTAGGTGGCGACAACCTTATAAATTCCTGGCTCATAATGACTAAGTAAGGAAAAACTTATTTTTGGACCATTGATCATGCCTCAATGGTCTTCATCGATCATCGTTGGCCTATCATGACTTGACGAAATCTAAGAACCATTATTTGGATAGCTGTTTTAGGCTGTAAAAGATTTATTGGAACTAGCAACCTTTTTGCGCTTCTAACTTTTCACCATAAAAGCAGAAGGTAAATCCCTACGGATCTACTTATCCAATTCTCTAATGAGAAAGTTGGGTCACAATGTCCACAAATCAATGTTCTGAACTTATGTCAATCATAGCCTAAGTCAAAATAACCTCACTCCCCAGGAGGAAGTCTTCTCATGGTCTACACTTTTCTCAATGGTGCGACTTTTCGGTATCTAGCGAGCTTTATGCCTCAACAATGACTATCCAAATTACGTATAACTTTAGAACAGTTTCGCGTCATAATGGAAAGTCAACCAAATTATAGAAATGGTTAATCCTCAAAGACTTTGTCTTAAACTGCGCAACATTAATCCACTTTCTAAAAAACAGGGGACTAGACCCTTTGACATTATCCTAGGCTCTTTATCGTCTTGCGGAACAATCATGAATGTTTCCCTCTCAATCACCCAGTGATAACGTGGAAAAATTTCACAATTGCTACCACGCAACTAAGAATGTAAAGTATTCTTCTCTAATGGAGTAATCCATTAGTAGGCACATCGCTCCCACTGTCCCTAGGATATTGACTCTATCTCATAGAGTTCCAAAAACTCTATTCTCGTCACCTTTACTAAGAAAACTTTATGTGACTTAGTTACACTCCCACAAAGCTGCTTACCTATATGCACATGACCTGGAGGGTTTACATGACAGCATACAATAATGCGCCTCATGACCCTATGTGTTTACAAGACAGCATACAATAATGCGTCATAGAACTCTAGGTCTTAACTTCGCAACCTTATGAGAAGTAAAAATAAAGATAAGCTGCTTAATGGTTACAGATTGCCCGTAGATGGCTCTCCACTAACCCATTACTCAAATGAAGTGTAAAATTTGATATGGAGGGCACTTAGTTAGGGATATAGACAACAAACTAGTGCAATTCCCAATTAGGAAACATTTTTTCGCCATTATCCACCTAACATTAACAATACTTAATTTCTTATCTCTACTACACCATTGTGTTATTGAGTATTAGAAATAATCAATTTTCTAACCATCCATTTCTCTTCACAGAGTTTTTTTTTTTAAATAACTCAAATAGATACTCGCCACCTTGGTCAAAACTAAAAGCACGAAAGCTGTTATCTAATTGATCTCAACCTCATATGTACAATGTCAAAAATCATCTCAAAACTCTTGACTTATGGGAGATCAAATAGTCTTGATTCAGATGCGTATCGTAATCTATAAATGTGTCGAGATTGAGGCTTAGCTATCATACCCTTACACATGTCTAGTCACAAAAATCATAATGGACTACTTGCGCCAGTACAAATGACCTTCTACGGCTTTCCTACTTACTTGTGCGCAACCATTGCGAACAAAGTTACACATTCATATGAGAGCAGGATGTCGCAAGCGAGTGAGCCCAAGAGGGCCTACTCAAAACATCCATGCATCTTCTCATTAATGTGATTAAGTATAATAAGCCACCGGTTCATGACCAATGTCATAAATTAATTCCAATCATTTTAATGTGTGAGTTTTTGAAGAAAAGTTTTAAAGGTTTAGGCCTAACTAGGTAATGACTCGCAACTAATTTATATTCACTAGATCATAAAAGGATGTCATGGAAATATCAAGTGCGCATAAGTTACAAATTTAACTAGCAAGTGCTAATCCCCTGCACCTTCAAATCAAATTTATTCTCTATACACTTTAATGCATCTAATTGAAAGATGACGATACTCTTCTTGCCATCTCTGCTTGTCGCTTCATAGTTACTTGCAATTAATTCTACTATCCACAAGAAGGAGAGAATAAGTTATCAACTATGACAGCTCCTGAAGTAACTTAAACACGAATTAGGCTAAAGAGTCTAATTCAACACAATGCTCTCATAAGCCATGCGTCAAATTCTTAAAGTCATAACAACCTTGTCGGCCTTGACCTTTTCATTACTATGCTGCAACGTTTGCGCTTAGTAGTAAACGTTATTCAAAACGTTAGCCTAGCTAAGGAATTATATAAAGAAGTACCTCGTCATGTCTCACACTCAAGTGTGGAAATAATAAGTGTCCAGACTTAGACAAGTTGGCAATGTTAATAGATTTTCCAGCCACATGGCGCTAATCTTTTCACTTAGTATTAATAGATTTTGCTGCTACTAAGCGCTAATCTTTTAACTTCAAGTGATACTTCAATGCACACTATTATAGTTCATGAAAATTTTGCTCCATCCACTCTCAATAATTGGGTAGAAAGCAAAAACATTGCTCATACTAGCTACTCGTCTTACACTTAATGACTAATTCATTTAAACTCGCCTTTCTTGGATGACTTGACTCTTGAATGTTATTTCATCCAATGATGCAACATCATTATAAGTCAAATTACAAAATCAATCCGCGCAGCTCAATAGTCAAGATCATATAGAGATCTATTGAGGGTTTACTAATTTTATAACTTCAAAACTAGCAAACCAAAACTACGTGTCGTGCCGCTAACCATAGCGCACACATTAGTTTTTATTATGCCAAACAAGGCAACAAAACCACGGCGACTTTGAGTCATGTTTCCTTACTTTGGCTCAATTAAGGTTTGACCTAAAGTCTCCAAGACTTTTGCTCATCTAAAGAATGGGATTACATTGTTCACATTTGAACATCTTTACTAAGTCTAAGTCAACCAATTAACTTCCATAAGTTAAGTCAATTTAGAGAGAAATTCGCATTGGGATTAATTTGATTAGCATAATATAATTTTGTCACAAAATCTAAATTAAATAGTAACAATATTACACAAGTTGCAAGATCAAAAATCCGCTATACTCGTAATCATCTCTTGTGTCACAGGTGACAATTATCAAAATTTTAATTTAATTCATGCGCAAAATATTAGTTTTCGGGAGTAAATCTACAAAGATTTATCACAACCGAACAACCTCCCAATGATTATGGCATGTGCTAAAAAATATGATAAAATATTCTAATTCCATATAATAGCATCATAATGTAGATTCATAATCAATACATGCTATGTTACATTTAATAACGGAATTAAAATAAAAAACAATTAATCATGTTATTCTAATCACAACATATTACAAACCCTAAAAAAAATAATATGATGTATTTAATATTCAAATTATGCCATAACAGAAACTATATCACTCTGAAATTTTCTAGAATTTTTCTGAAATTTTCTGGAATTCTAAATAACTAATAAACACACATTAAATTAGAAATAAAAAATTCCAGAATCTAATAAACTGAAAAAAAATATTCCAGTAAATAGTAAAACATTTCAAAAGTCTACAATAAAAATTTCAAACCCAGAAAATTATTTATGCAATACCGAAAGCATTTTAAAGCATAAATAATTAATTATAATCACAGGAAAAATACTTTTTATTTTCATAAAATTTTCAAAATTTTACAGAATATATAAAATCCAATTCTAAGTCTAACAGTACTAACCACGCATAAAAAAAATCTATAATGAATTAATTATGACCATTTAACGCGATTCAGAATTAAAAACAAAACAAACAGTGTCTTATGCATCAAGTGGCTGGGCGGCGGCAGCGCGTGCCAGCAAGGGAGCGTCGTGAGGCGTCTGGCGCGTGGAAGCGCGCGGCAGTGCTTGGGAACGTGTGGAAGCGGCTCGTGGCGTCAGGTGGCGCGTGCATACCACGCGCAGCCTTCCAGGGTGTTTTCTGGACCGATTTTTGTACTGCTGGACTATATTTTTCAACATAAAACCATTTATGGTATTAAAAAAGACATTAATGAACATAAAAATAGGTATTTATGCTCTTAATCTAATAGGAGTAAACATTTTCCTCCTTTATAAACATTCATGTATATAATGTGTACATATATATAAAAATATACACATGATTAAAGAAAACACGAATATACCCATTCATGCTCCGATACCAATGTAAATCTAAGGTAAACGCAACGGATGAAAAATTATGGTCATACCTTTTTCTACAGAGTCTGAATTGAAGGATCTTATGGGTAAATTACGTGCTTCCTGAATCTGATCAATCAACTCAGTAATGGAGTGATATTACAGAATGAATATCACCCACACAAGTCACAGTGCAAAATGGCTCTTGATCATTGTATTTTGGGAGAGAGTCAGTATATGGGTAAAACATATGACATACGTTATTTTTCTCTTAATCACCCATATCCCATATTATATCAGATATATTGGATAATAATAAATCTATCCATATCAGTTATATCAGATAGATATGGATATCCTGAGTGGTTATCAAAGTAAGTTTTGAATTCAAATTCAAATTTACATGAATAAGGTTCAAAAGGTTAAAAAGGATCATGCCACATGAACACCCAATTTCTAACATATATTTTCATTTTATCTTAACTAAATAACTCACTCTATCTAAACTTTATACCATCTATTTATTGCCTTATTTATTCTTCATAATATTCTAGTTAATCTTATTATACATAAAATCTTTCATTGCAATTTCCATCTATTTTCATAATGGGTTAGGCTTCTTTCATATTGAGATCTCAACATGACACATATAGAGTCCGTCACGAGTTCCGTTGCGATGATTCAGACTGTTCATTTTGTAGGACACACAACGTACATTATCCATGAAAAAAATTAGTTCGGTTTGATAATCATAACTTTTTCATTTTATTGCATTTGTGTTAAAAAAAATGGACGACAAATATACTTTTGAAATAGACCATTAAGTTTTGTAAAGACAAATATGATAAAATGAAAATGTTACGATTATCGAATTGTACTAAAACTTTTCATGGATGTTATATATTGCAGACCTTACAAAATAAACTGTTCAGATTATCGAAACAAAACTTATATTAGACCCTACAAGTCCCTCAAGTTCTATCATATCAAGATCTCAGATAAACCTAAACATTTCAATAATTTATTTTCACAATTCTATCACAGGATTCTTACGTGAACTTGTGAAATATAACTAGTGGAAAAATAATATGGCAAAAAATGCCCTATGTCATTTCATAATTATACCACAATAATTAATAATAAAATTATAATAGTTGAACACAATTACAATAGTTGGAAATTAAATTTTTAAAAAATTAAGCGCGTTCTTTCATACTATAACCCTAAATCTTAAATTTATAACCAATACCCCCAAAAAAAAATTCACTTTTTTATAATAAAAATGTGTATCGTGATCTTCCTTTTTTCAAAATAAAATAAAAAAAGGTTCAAATTCTATTTGAAATTAAAATAAGATATCAAAATCATGTTAAAAAAAAATTATAAATATATCCCTTGAAAATGTGTATCATAATTTTTTTATAATAAAAATGTGTATCATAATCTTCCTTTTTCAAAATAGTGTATCATAATTTTTTTATAATAAAAATGTGTATCATAATCTTCCTTTTTCAAAATAAAATAAAAAAAGGTTCAAATTCTCTTTGAAATTGTATTCTGAAAATTACTAATACCTCATCGTCGCAATTGTTTTATTTAATAGAAGTAACCGGAAAAATAAAATTTTTAACTACTCTCTTATACAATAGTAAAATTATCATAATTATTAATTATAATATATTTATAACATCATTAAAATTTGTCAATTAATTTAATGATTTATTAACAAAATGGATAATTTGTTATGTGATTATAAATTTAAAGGATCATGATGTAATTTTCAAAACTACATGAAACAATTTGTATTTTAAGTTAATCTTAACAGGTGTGTTTGTAATTTAGCCTACAAAATTAACAATAAAATTAAAAAAAAAGAAGTTAATTACACTTTTCACTCTTATAGTTTGGTTTGAATTTTATTATAGTCACTATAGTTTCAAATTAAACAATTTAGTGTCTACACTTTAAATCTACTTTCAATTTATTCTTCCTTCCAATCTTTTTGTTAATTTTTGGGCAAATTGCAAATAGGTGGGCAGTCACAAAATAATTGCATTTTTTATGCAATTCTGACACACATAAAAAATTTACACCAATCACATGAATGGACTTGAACCATACACGAGAGGCTTTTCAACCATAAAAATAAAATTATTTATCCATTGTTCCACTGAAATATAATTTTCCCTTACTTTTTTCTACGTCTCACCTTAGAAAATTAACAACTATTTTAAAAATTTTAATTTTGACATCAAATTTAGACTAATGACTAAATTAAAATTGGATTTAAAATATAGTGATCAAATTATTTAATTTAAAACTATAGAGACTGAAATTAAATTTAAATCAAACTACATAAATAAATAATGGGCAATTATAATTCAGTATAAAAATTGTTAAAAAAAATATATATACATAAATAATAAATTTTATAAACATTAATAATTAAAATCATAAATGTTTTCATGTTATAATTAATAATTTTTTTTAAACTCAATAAAAAAAACTCTTGAATCTTTTACACTCAACCACCCAAATGATTTCATGTTTGCCTCCGAGCCGTCCTTAATTTAAGCCATGTAATGGTAGCCCCTTCTCTCAACGGACTGCTGAGGTATACAAAGGGTTCATTCAATAAATTCTTATCTCTTTATTTATTTATGAGATGTTTGAATTTTTAAAAATTTTATGGACATGCGGAAGAGAAATATATCTCCACTCGGACTAAGACAAAACTTTTATTTGTTCAAATAACAATTAAGGTGAAGCAGGCCAGGAACAAAGAATCTCTGTTGTAAGTTACTGACTACTTAAAAAGGAAACAATTCGACAACAGAAAGGTATATTTAGGAAGGTATATTTAGGAGTGATTTAATATTAGTTGAAATTTAAAAAATAATTATAAATAAGTGGTAACATTTATAAATATTAATAATTAAAATCATAATTTTTTCATAAATATATAATAATTTTTTTGAATTACTGGTAATTTTCCCATGTATTTATGAAAAAATTACATCTCATTAGCACTTTTCAAAAATAATTATAGATTGATAATAAACAAAATTAACACTTTAATTATTAAACCTCATAAACTTTAACATTGTTTTTTTTAAAAAACAAAAATCAAATTAACACTGAGCTATTAATTCCCCTACATTTATTTAGGTGCCGTTTGGTAACACTTACGTTTTCAGTTTTTAGTTTATATTTACAAAAATTTTAAAAATTCAAATAAAAACTTGTTTGGTAATTTTTTTATTTATAAATCAGTGGTCTCAGTTTATAAATTTGGCCAAAAAATGTAAACTCAAAAAATATGTTTTCGTTTTGAGTTTTTAGTTTTTTTTTTTAACCACCCAATACTCGCCACCACCCTCCACTATTTTCCACCACCGTCTTCCGCCACCATCACCCACTCCCCACTACCACCTACCACCACCACTAACCACCCACCTGCTACCACCACCCGCCACCACCACCCACCACCCACCTGCCACTCACTCGCTACCACCATCCACCTCCCGCCGCCACCACCACCACCCACCCGCGCACCACCCGCCATCCGCCACTACCATTCATCCGCCTGTCACCACCAACCCGCCACCACCACTCATCACCCACCTACCACCACCATTCACCACCCACCTGCCACCCACCCGACACTATCCACCACCACTACCCAAACGCCACCATCCACCACCTACCACTATCATCCATTCGCCCGCCACCTATCCGCCATCACCCATCTGCCACCACCATCTACCACCCGCCACCACCAGCCACTACCTACCTACCACCCACCCACCACCACAACCTACCATCCACCACCACCACCACCACCACCACCATCACCCACCACTTACCCGCCGCCACCCTTCTGCCACGACCATCTACCACCCGCCACCACGACCCACCACCCACCTGCCATCCACCCGCCACCACCACCCACCACCCACCACCCACCATCCACCACCACCACCACCACCACCCACTCGCCACCACCACCACCTACTCGCCACCACCTACCACTCGCCACCGTCACCCACCTACCGTCACCATCGCCACCACCACCCGCCATCTACCACTCACCTACCACCACCATCCACCCACCCATCACTACTTTCTACCACCGTCTTCCGCCGCCACTACCTGCCACTTGCCATCACTTTCCACCACCGTCTTCCACCACCACCACCTGCCATCATTTTCCACCACCGTCTTCCGCCACCACCACCTGCCATCATTTTCCACCACCTTCTTCCGTCGCCACCACTCGTCACCACTTACCACCCACCACCACTTGCCATTTCTTACTCTTTTTTATATTTTTAAATTTTTTTAAACATTTTGTCTAAACCAAAAGCGTTTGTAATTTATGTTTTTTTAAAAATAAATAAAAAATAAACAAAAACCAATTTATGAATTTTTTTGTAAATATAAATTGAAAATGTAAATGTTACCAAACAGGCCCTTAACTTGTAGATTTGCAAATAGGAATAACTTTTACTTCTTGTCTTTCATTCATCATTTATTTCTAGAGTTGTGATTCGGAGCTCGAAATTGGGAGCCCCGAATTTCCTTTTTTGGAATGAAGAAGCAAGAAGAAGAAAGAAGGAGGAAAGGGAGGAGGAGGAGGAGGGAGGAGGAGGAGAGAAGAATCGAGAGGCCTCAAAATGGGGAGGCGAAGGTGGCGATGGAGACGCTCGCGAAGGCGATCAAGCGAGGCGGAGGGCGGCTGATGAGCTCGGTTGGGCCGACGGCCGTGAGAAGGGCTGACGAGGCGTGACGAGCTTTCTCTCTCTCTTCCCTCTCCCTTTCTTCCTCTCCATCTTCCTCTGCTCTGCGTCAAAAATGGCGGGGAAAAAAAAAAAAAAATTGCCTAGTGCCCAAAACGACATCGTTTTGGGCATTAGGGGTATTCGAGGCGGAAAATTTCGAGGCACAAATCATTTTTCTTATTTCTAAAAATCTAAGTAAATGGGATGCTCTTTTAATAATCCCTGGAATCTATTGAAAAGGAGACCTACCAAACAGTCGTCCTTGTGGTCCACCAACACCAACACCAACCCCACACCAAACTTGTTCAAATATTCACCCAATAATAATAATAATAATAATAATAACGATAAATTACATTAATTTTTCAAGTTTTTATTTTTATTTTTTTACAATAATTCTATAAATTCGATACAATTATATTATGTTTTTTTAATATTTAAAATTTCATGACACTCTTGTTTTCTTATTGTCGATCATACCTATATTAATAGAGATCAAAGGTTAATTATATTTTTGGTTCCTAAAATATAAGTATTTTATCATTTTAGTTCTCAATATTGAAATTATATCAATTTAGTTTTCAATGTATAAAATTATTTCAATTTAGTCTCCAATGTTTAAGTTATGTTAAATTTAATCCCCAATGTATAAAAAATATTTTAACAAATATTTTGAGAATTAAAAATATAATTAACCATAGAAATAAAAATGATGGAAATGGGGTGCCTGTCGTAAGCAGTCATTGTTATGCTCTTGACGGGGTTTATTTTTTGTCTTAATTCGATGATCTAAATCGTTTACCTTTTAGAATACATCAAATAGATTATATTTACAAAAAAAAATTCAATATGATAAAGATATCGATAATCTTTTCATCAAATCACATTTATATTAAAAAAATGAATGATAAGTGTAATTCCAAGTATAAAATGGAATAAAAATATGATTTGATCAAACTAGTTACTGATATTCGATCAATTTTATTTTTTGTAAGTATATTACACTCGATGTGCTCTAAAAATAAATATTCAAATTCATTATGAAAATGAAACCTAAAATAGACCCAAACGAATACTTAACAGTTACTGTTGTACCATCGCTCTTTCATTTTAAATTCCTTCCAGCAATTTTCTTTTTTAATTATGTTGGATATATTTATTTTTCCAAAATCTAGGGATAAAAACATGCACATAGGTGCACTAAATAGTTTTTTATTTTTAATTTTTTTTAAGACAAAAATATATTATTTGTTAGTAAAATTAGATCGTAACACTAAAGAAGTTACCATTACTCTATTTTGAATATTTTCCTCATCACCCCTAAACCCTAGTGTAACTAGAAAACAAAGTCGCTAACTAAACTCATTAGTTGGCAAGCCTCTTTAGTTGTTGCATTCCATCAATACCTTTAATGGTTACCTTTTAAATACATTTATTACATTTATTTTTTACCCACATTTTTAATAAGGTACGAATACTTCTTTTAAAGGTACAAGCATTTATGATAGATTAGAGCAACTCTAATCACACTTTCTATTTTTCACTAATTAAAATATAAAAAAAGTAAATTCTTTATTTTACCTAACTATTTTAACTATTGTGTTCTCCAACTACGCCCTTTATTTTAGCTAATCATTTAAACTAACTTAATTAATTTTTAAAATAAAAAAATACTAATTGTTGATATTTTACCAATATAAATTTGCATTAATAATAAATTTGTTCATACAAACATACAAAACCTGTAGAATGAGGAGAAAAAAATACAAAATATAAAATAAGTTATTCCGTAATTCATCAAAAAGAATTGAAAGAACATATAAAATTGCTACATACATACACACATATATAATATAAAATCCCAAATCCAAGAAATAAATATAAAAAAATATAAAATATATACATACATAATTATTTAGAGAGCCTCTGAGGCTCTTCAATTGTAGTCACCAAAAAAATAAGATGGTAAAGTAGTTAGTCCAATACTTAGCCCATTAAAGCTCAAAATTAAATTTACATTGACTAAAATGCCTAACAAGCCTTATTTAACTATCCCCTTAAAGATGCTCTTAACACATGTTTTGAAATGCTTCATTCAACGTGAGAGATTTTAAAACGCTTAAATAAATTTTTCTTTACACCTACATCTACAATTTTTTTTCTTTCTAAAATATAAAGTTTATAATGCATATATTGGATGTACAATAAATAAATAAATAAATAAATTACGAAGCTCCCTTTAACTTGCACTATATTGACCAAGTAAGGCCACTTTACCCTTTTAAATGAAATAATAATTTATAGAAAATAAGACAAATTTACAAAATAAATCAACTAATTCAAGCTACAATCATTAATACCCAATCCAATCTAACAAATTAACACCGCGAATCATGTTAGTTAAAGTCCTCATCGCATTTACGGTTAATTGATATTGATCAAGTTTTATTCATAATGTTACTGCATGTACTTGTTATACGTGTAATTTCCATTTTTCTGAAAAATTTAGAAATTCCTTAGACGTTGATTTGTGATTATCTCGTTTGGGAACAGGCTAATTTAGTAACTTTTTGGCTATTACTAAAATATGAGCTAAAAAAAACTAGTATGTTTAGGATGACTTTTTGACTTTTTACGAAAAGATGTGCAAAAAGTAGAGAGAAAAGAGAATCTTTGACTTTTTAGTATAGATTATTGACTTTTTGACTAATTTAGTAAATTTTTGACTTTTTGGTTAAAAAAGAGGGTTCCCAAACGAGGCCGTATCAATTTTAAGCAGTAAACAACAATTTCAATCAAATAATTAAGACAAATCGGCACAACGATTTTACGTGAAAAAATCACAATTGGATACCTCCAATTGTGATAAAAAAATCATGGGTAACAGTCACAAAACAATCCACTAAGAAGATATAAATGAATTACACAGGTATACTCTCAATTACCTAGTGAATCCATGCCCGAATTGAACCAACCCCTATGTGCATCTTCCAACCCCGTCTTCACCTCGGAATTGTCTTGACAATAAGCCACTCCAGAATCCACCAAACCTTCAGGCTCGAATTCTTCAGAATCCACTGAAGAACAACTCTCTCTTTTGTGTAGAACAGACAAATAATCCTTTGATGTATGCTCTTTAAACCATGAGTTGAATACTCAATTAAAACATCAAAAAAAACTAGCAAAATATCTCCAGATATAAACCCTATAATCCAAGAAGAAGATCTGGAGAAGTAATCCTAGATTTGGAGCAACTTGTCAATTTATAGAATTTGAAATCGCGAGGTCCGCTCGAACATGAGAATTGACGCTCGAGCAGGGACTCTATATGACGTATTCCGCACTAGGGTGTACACTCGAGCGAGGAAATGGACGCTCAAGCGTAAAAACACGGATCACAGTATAATTGCAGACTCACCAAACTTCTGAAACTCAGCATTCTCCGTTCGAGCGGACAGGCAACTTTGAATGCATTCTTGCATTTTGCTTCAGGGGCCATACCCCTTGACCCCGCGAGCTGATCGGGCAGCTCGACCCTCGTCATAATCAGCGAAGTGGCAATCTTGAAAGTATTAACATTACAAATTTCTCTACAAGACTCGATTCGGGTTAGATTCGCATCTAATAAACTTATAACCTCACTGAAATAAAAGTGCGAAAACAAATACAATTGAAAGAAGTTTTGTCAAACGAAGTTGTCAAGAATAAAAATCTAACGCGTGTCAATATCATTACATTTTTGTTTAATGCCACAACATCTTCTGTTATTAAATTATTAAGTCTCTCTACCTTAATATATTTTTAATTATTAGATTATATCTTAAATTTTACATAAGTTTAGATTCTGATATAATTTAATAATTGAAAATACATTAAAATAAAAATAAAAACAGAGAATGCTTAATCCTCTTTAATTTGCATTATCACCTTAAAGGTTATATGTTACAAAAAAAATTATTTTATTTTAAGACATGGTGGCTAACACTTTGATCAATTATATTTTGGCCATTTCACCATCTATGCAAATAATCTAATGTTTCTTTGTGGGATGGAGGATTCCAAGGGACAAGTAATTTCTTGTGATAATGGATTTGACCATGTATAGATTAAGGGTTGGTTTGGAATGTTATAAAAAAGTGTACTTTTCGACTTATTGGCTTATATGGGTTGAGTTTGATGTGATGTGTTAAAGAGGTGATGTTATTTAAATAAGATGATGTGACTTAAATAGGATAGTAACTTTTTGACTTTTTGTATTATTTAGTTTTGATAATCTGAACCGTTAAATATGTAGATGATATCCGATTAACGTGATTTTTACAGATATATAGTACACTTTCAACGGTTCAGATTATTAAATGTTTTATACAAAATTAACCAATCATTTCTAATCCCATTAATACCAATCATCTCATATTTTTTTTTTTTTTGACAATAAGTTTGGGATATCCCAAATAATCTAGAAAGTCAAAAAAGTCAACAATTAATTCAAATTCCAATTTTTTTTATTTTTTATTACACATTTTTCCATAAAAAGTCAAAAAGTTAACCCAAACATCCATATTTTCAACCTCACTTTTTTAGTCAAAAAAGATAAAAAGTGCACTTATTTAGTCTTCCCAAACAAGGCCTTAGTAGATGCCAAACTTGGCCTAAATTTGTTTCATATAAATTTCTTATATTACGTTTAGTTATTATTATTATTTTAATAATGAGAATATGTCATAGGTAGAGTCCTTTCGACTCACTCCAAAAAGATAATTCAAAATTCAAAGGTTATTCTCTAGTGAACCGGGCAAATGAGAGAAAATTTACTCATCCATAACTCAAGACTATGGCCCTGTTTGTTACTGCTTATTTTCAGCTTTCAGCTTAATTTAAGCTGTTTTGATATATTTGGTTTAGCTTATGCTTATAGCTTATAGCTTTGTGGAAGTCAGAAATCAGCTTATTCTTTGAGTGGGGCAGGAGATGCTTTAAGAATAAGCTGGAAATCAGCTTAAGCTGAAAGTTATAAGCTATAAGCTGTTTGGGTATAAGCTATAAGCAGTTTCCCACAGCTCTACCAAACAGGGCTTATATTATATCTAGTTTAAAAAGAATAAAGATTAAATAAATGATGTAAATTATTTATAATTGTAGGGTGGTTCGAAGTGAACAGTGATTAAAAGAGTGATTAGAGATGCAAAACTATGTCAATAGCTGAACGAATTCGGGCTGGCTGGGGGATGAGTGGCTGGGTGAGGGTGAAGCAAGTAGTTCAAGGAAAAAAGAATGGCAGTGCACAAATAAGCAGTATCTCCCCAAATCTCAAAAATCATCTTCTTGAACATTGGGAAATAGGTCATATTTATAGGTTTTTTTTTTTTTGGCACCAAAGGATACCAAGTGACCAAATAAAGTGAGGACATATGTCCCTAAGAATCACGTGGAATATTCTGCCTTAGGCTACCAGGTTGAAGGTGTCACGTGTCTCTCTACATATACTATGTACTATTTGTTTAACACAGATATCTTAACAAGTGCACTTGCGGCAGTAGTGTTTGCCACTACACTTGCCTTCTCAATTTGGTTTAGCCAAGACATATATTCTCAGGACTTTATAGCCTCCGCCCTTAACCACCTAATTACAAACTCCCCAACTTCCTAGGGTAAAGGCCACAACTAAGCCTATTATCAGCCATGTTGTGCCTTGATACAAGCCCAATAGGGTTTCCTTGGTTCTGTCTAGGCAAGTCCATGACCTAGGTAAATGAGAATAGAGTCTCTTGCTTTTGGGCTGCCCTACTCCTATCTTCGCGAGGTCGCTGTGGTATATTGGTGTCTTTGGGCCTACTATCAACTCCAACCAATAAGCTTTGGGGTCTGCTATCAGCACCAAGCGAGTGAGTTCGGGGCCTACTATTAGCGCTAAGCTAATAATGACTTTGGAGGCCTGCTATTAGCCCTAGGCTGGTAATACCTTAGGGCCTGCTATCAACGCCAAGCATCAGTCTCTACTTGTGGAGGGGAAGCTTTTCTCAAAAGTTGTTATCACCTTGATAAAGTCTTTCCTCTGCAAGTTAGTTGCGGCGGTTATAGTTGTTGCGACGGCTATTTCTCGTGACAAGTTCAAGTGGTAGTGCCAACAATACTAAAGATGGCGGTACTGACAAAATACCTTAGCAACTTGGTCGCTACAAGTGCTACCCCAACGAGTTAGTTGCTCCGGTTTTCTCTTTCCCCTAGTAAGCTCAAATGGCAGCGCCGATAATACTTGGGAATGATATCGACAATACTAAGAATAACAGCGCTGAGACAAAGTGTCTCAGTAACTTGACCGCTGTAGGTGTTGCTTCTGTAACTTAACTTACCCATTTTTTTTTCATGGAGTTTGTTTGGACCATTGGCAGCTCAGACCTATTCCAGTCCATTGTTGACCTACTTTTCTTAAACTTTGGCATCCTTTAATTATTCTTGCTCGCTTAACAGGAACGACTTCAGCGCTTAGGTCCATACTTAATTTCAACTTGAATTTATGAGCCTCTACAATAATCACTATAACACATGCCAAAGATAATAAAGTTTGATAACTTATGTCAGGGGATGGCATTATACTTTAAGTTAAAGGCTATTAAGAACTTGATTTATGTTTGGTTTTTTAAATTTTTAAATGATATGAACTTGTTATGTTAACAAGTGAAGTTTTAAAAACATTTTGAATTTTATAAAAATTTTAAATCAAACTTAAACACAGCTTGATAAATTTATATGAATTATAAAAAATCAAAGTACTCGAATTCAACTTGTTAAAAATATTAAATAAACTAAATTTAAAACTTATTAAAATTTTCAAATCAAATTTAAATAAATTATTATTTATTTCAATCCAACTTAGGGAGTGTTTGAGATTCTGTAAATAAATATATTTTTTAACCTTCTATGAAAAAATATATAAAAAAATAGAAAAATAATTAGTATGTTTGGTTTCAGTTTTTTATTTTTCATATTTTTTTGTTTTTAGTTAATATTTTTAAAATTTTAAGTAATTTTTTATTTTTTTAGATACAACTTACTTAGATGTATCTAAATAGTAAAAATATTTGTAAAAAAATATTTTAAAAAATTAATAAATACAAAAACTACGAAAAATGTACTGAATTTTTATTTTTATTTTTTGGTATTTAGTGTATTTTTTAAAGATTTTTTCCCACAAATATAATACTTTTTAAGTGTATTTATGTTAGGTGTGTCTACAAATTTTAAAAAAAAATGCTTAAAATATTCAAAAAAATTCATTGAAAATATTAAAATATAAAAAAATCAAAAATAAGATTTTTTGAAAATTATTTTTTATAAACCAAAATCAAACAAGCTAAATATAACCCAAATAGATATACTTATTTAATTTGTACCAAGTAGTGCCTTTCTAGTTTCAATTAGTGGAGTTTAAGCTTCCCACGTCAAAGAGCCTACTGACTTTGAAAATGATTGAAAGGGCGATCATTTCATTGTTTGGTATATTATTGGCAAAGATACGTATTTGAACTGTTGGACTTAATTTTATACTTAGTTTACAAGGCGGCATGTTCATCAGTCAACACAACATCAGCTTCTTCAAACGAACAGTCAATACCCCAACAGCTTATGCCCTAAGCACTATAGCCCATTCATCAGAGTTGCGTGCGAAGCGTGGTGGTACCATAGGAGCAGATTCAATTCCCGTTAGTATTTTATTCCCAAGTAGAAATATTTTTCCAGAGCTAGCCCAAACATACATACCTAATGAGATAGTAAATACTTCTTTAGAAAAATTAGATATGGAAAATTATGAGCTAGAAGATTTTGAAGAAGTTCATTTTGAAGATAAGAAAGATTATTGGAACTTAGAAGATTTTCAAGAAGTAGCTAACTTAGAATTAATTTTTGCAAAAATAGGAAAAAGAAAGAAAAAACCAAAATACAAGAGAACAGAAAAAGATTTAGATGAGATAATAAGATTAGCTGAAACAACAGAAATTTTAGGAGAACAACCCATGAAATATTGGGAAAGAAATAAAATTTTAGTCAGTCTAGATATAAAAAATAGAGATTATAGGATCACTTCAGCACAAATAGATCACACACCAGCAGATATAGAAGAATTTAGAACTCAGATTAAAGAATTATTAGATTTAGGAGTAATTAGACCTAGTAATAGTCCACATAGAAGCGCAGCATTTATGGTTAGAAATCATGCAGAGATAAAGAGAGGAAAAGCTAGAATGGTAATAAATTATAAAAGATTAAATGATAATACAGAAAATGATAAATACAATATACCATATAAAGATTAGCTTATAAATAGAATACAGACAGCAAAGATATTTAGTAAATTTGATTGTAAATCAGGATTTTGGCAGATAAAAATGGAAGAGGAAAGTATACCATGGACAGCCTTTTGTTGCCCTCAAGGACATTATGAATGGCTAGTTATGCCATTTGGATTAAAAAATGCACCTTCCATATTTCAGCGTAAAATGGATAGTATATTTAATAAATATAGTTTCATACAGATATACATAGATGATATTTTAGTATTTAGCCCAGATAAAAATAGTCATATAGATCATTTGTATATAACATTAGAAGAATTCATAAATAATGGAATAATAATTAGCAAAAAAAAAATGGTATCAGAGCAGTGTTCGGTTTTAGGACAGTTTAAAGTAGTTTATGCATTTTGCTTATGGTAATAGAGTAGTTTTTATTTATAAATTTCATATTATAGTAGCTTTTAATAATTTTAAATTATGAGTTAATTTTGTGTATGAAAAGAGTAGAGTATCTAGATTTAGAAATCAGCAGCCATAACTATCGCCATAGCATAAATAAAAATAATTTCCGTTGTAATTTTGAAAATAGTTTTACACATCAGATTCATAGTGAACATAATACTCAGCTAAATAGTATCATAGATTATCAGATTAATTTTGAAGAAAATATTAAAAAGGACATAGATAAAATTAGTAATCTTTTTATTTCATCCATAGAACATCTTCGTAATAATCGTAGTTTAATTAAAGATCAAGATAAAAAATTAGATTATATCCAAGATCAGTGTAGTTCTATCCTACAAAAGAGAATAGATTTAAATTTAGAAAAATTTCCAACTAAGCTAGAAATAGAAACATTAATTTCAGCTACAAATCAAATAGCTAAACAAATAGAACAGATTAATCAAATTCAAGATAATTTAAAACAAAAATTAGAAATTTTAGAACAATTAGTCAGGTCTTAGTTTATGAGCAGTGATAAAAAAGCTAATAGAGATTATCAGACAATTTTAAAACAAGCAGAAGATTTTCATAATAATCCAGAAGGAATCAGTATTTATCAAGGAGTAAGTCAATCAGATAAAATAACAGTAAGACAAAACAATATAGAAATTTTATTCTTAATTAGATTATGTGAAAAATTTGACTATCTATTAGAACAGATACACAGCTTAGAAAATCGTTTAGCCACTTTAGAAAAAACCATACTTCAAAGAGGAAAAGGAGTAGAAGGATCCAACAGACCCCAATCTCAGATAAACGAGGAAGATATAGCTAAATATTTTGAAAAGCTTAAATTACCACCAAAGAAATCAGCCTGTAGAGTTTACAGAAAATAAAAAATGTTTAAACAGCTAATTAATGGTAGTAGTAGCAAAAAGCGTAATGATGATGAAGATATTAAAGTAGAAGAATTTATAAATGTAGAACAACAAATTGAAAATTTTTAAAAAGAAAAGTTAGAATTAATTCCAGCTAAATATGTATATAGGGTAGGAAAGATACATAAAAAACAATATTTATTTAAACACTATGCAGAACAGATGATTAGTGTAACTCAAGAAGATGAAAAGGTAGAGCTAAATTTAATAGAGAGAGAAAGTTATAAATATGCAGTAAATGAACACCTTAAAATGACTCACTTAGGATTAGTAGTAGTAGGAGTTAAGGCATTAACCAGAGAAAATTTAGGAACCAAAGTTTTTGTATGTCTTTATGAAGATAGGTCTAATGATGTAGGACAAAGTATGTTAGGCAGCTATGAATTAGATATGAATGCTAAAGGAGGAATAGTTTATTTTATACCAGATTTCTTATTACCAACCTCAACCTTTCATAAAAAGATAAAAATAGGAATAAAGAGTAGAGGATACATAATGAAAAATACGAAGAATGAAAAACACAGAGAAAGAAAAAACACCACTTCACTCTGCTTTGTAATTTCCAACCCCTCTCAAAAAACCTCTAAGTGTATTTTCAGAATTTCAGAGTCTGTAATATAATCTTTGTAAGTATATTTCTTATTAATATGAAGTGTGAGTAGTTTCTCTTTTTCCTTAAATATTTCGAAAGGGTAACTCTTCTATTCTAAAAATTTATTTTCTTTTTGGGAAAAATTAAGTTTATGGAATGCTTGTTTGCTCATTAATATTACATGCTTTGAACCTTCGTAATATCTTCAGTTTTCTATTTTGTTACTGAGTAACCTTAGCTGAAGAGCCCGTGTGAGCCGTGGTTAGGCGTTGGAGGCGAAAGGAAAAGTAAAAAATGGAAAATAAAAATATACTATGTTGAACGAGGCTTAGCTTCAAGGTAGGAGTACATGCAATGAAAACAAACATTGCCTAAAAAGAATTTTTGCCATAGAAAAGAATTTTATAAGAAAAGGAGAGCAACCCGAGTAGAAATATTAAGGAAATATTATATAAGAACTTCAAAAATCCAAAAAATTTGTATGTCTTTAAACGTAGATTCTAGAAATAAAAATTAAATTTCAAAAAATCAGAAAAGTACAAAAAATCAAAAAATTTGTAGACGTAGGCTTTAACTTTCTATTAGACTTAGACTTTAGAAATAAAAAATAAAAATCCAAGAAATTAATATATGCCCTTAGACGAAGACCTTAGAAATAAAATTAAAATTAGTACTGAGATAATATAAGAATTAGAAGATCAAAAATTTAGATATCAGTTTCTTTTATCATTAGCTTCTAACAGATCTCTAGAAAATTACAGTCTAAAAAATCAGTTTCTTTTATCATTAGCTTCTGGCAGATCTCTAGAAAATTATAGTTTAAAAATTTATCAGATAAATAGACAGCTAACTGTAAAACAAGAAGCCTTAAAGATAGCCATACAACAGCTTGAAGATCTTTTAGCATAACTGTAGAATTAATTAGATAATTCTCAGCCCAATTCCAAATAGTGGTTGACCACCAAATAGTTTTTTTTTTTTTTTTTTTTTCCGGATTCTATCCATACATTCTTTCTGAGAGGTCGTCTAGATCTGCTGCTGAAAGTTAGTCGTAAAAGTCATCCCCATCTTCTATATCGGACAGTTCTTGATCATTTTCTCCCATAACTGATGATTCATGAATAACGCAATGTTGATAGTTGGGGTACTGGCTTTCATCGACAAATGTTTCTCTGCTAAATGGATAACCCGGGATGGCCAAATTGCAATGTATCTTTTGATATTTATCTTCACAAACTAGATGTCCGGAATATCCATTGTATGCTATTAGTGTGTTGCTGGCAAATTTTCTCCACTTATTGAGCTGGTCTTTGAGTGGAAATCGTCGGCAAGGCCAGGGTCTCCTATTGAAAAGTCCTGGGTATCCTGGGAATGTAGAGGTTCCTCTGAGGTACATTTTGTGTTTAGCTGGATTGCACCATATTCCCTTCCATTCTGGTAGTTTGCTATCTATCAAAACTTCCACATACGGCTGGAATTCTTCCATTACGCACAGTACGGCATGTGCAAGCTTGTGTCCAAAGCTATCTGTCTGATCTGGATCTGTGAAAATTAATCTAGAGACAAAGCCGTAATCTAACAATTTTGAAGCTGTTAGATAACATGTTTCGCCTCTTATTTGTATCACCAAAGGCTCAAATGTGGCTAAATTTATCTGGCAAAGGCAAATGCTGAAGTCTAGGTTACACTGACATCTATCAAAATGCTCGGAATACTTTCTGCATTTTTCTTTTGTTAAGCAGGGCTGCTCTTCTTCTTCATCGTTATAGAGCCATTGATAAGCTAGGCCAGGGCAGTTGACTCTTGCTATGGAGAGATCTTGAAGGAATTGCTGAATAATGACTAGCTCGTTATTTCTGCTATCTTCGGCTAAGGTGTAAATAATGGGTTTTAGGTCTTCTATTTCTTGGCTTTTCTCACAAAAAGATTGAATGATAGAATGTCTGAAGAAATACATTCTAGCACTCAATTTGTCAAATTCCTCACTGGTGAGTTGTTTGATTTCTGAGCTAGGTAAGGAGGTAGGTGTTCTTTCTGGAGCTAATTTTTTAAGCTGATTGGTTAGGGTTCGAACGGTTGCTCTCAAGTGTTTTTCTTCGTCTCGGAGCTGGTCTAGCTCTTCACTGACCTTTTTGCCTTTATCCATAATTTTCTTGAAATTTCTGGTAAGGCCTTCACAATGTCTGCACATCTGGAGAGGATTCTGAAAATCTGTCTGAGGGTTAGAGCTACTACTACTGCCTGAACTACTACTTCCAATTATCTGGCTAATTGGAGCTCCACTAGTAGCAAAGATGGTTGACTTCATCTTGCTCAATGTGTCCAGGTAATCTTTAGCTATCTGGCTAATAAAGTAACTAGTTCCTATTTGTCTTCGGGCATAGGTACTGGCTGACTCAAAATCATAAAATCCTTTAAACTGAGGCGTAGAAAAATATTTTACTAAGGGTTCATCATCCAATCATGGTAAATACCAGGCTTGGTTCCTTTAACTACTACATAGAAAGAAAAACTTTTTGACAAAGGTTTATTTTGGATTTTTGAAAAATATATACTGAGAGAGTTTAAGGCTAAAAGGCGTTTAGCTGGGTGGTTCTGACTATTCCAAAGATTATCTAAATGACACTGCTGAACTGGGTCTAACTCAATTCCTGTTAAGGGTCTAAATTTTGTTCTGCCTTCATGAATGGGAAGAGAGAATCCCCCAAAGTTCATGGTCTTGCTGGCCTCCATTATCTGCACAAAAATTAAACTGGTTATCCTCTTTTTCTAAATAAATTTTCCTACTTAGCCAATCTGTTAGCCTATTATCACTACCTTTAATATGTTCAAATTCTACCTTATATCCTTGTCCTACAATACAATCTAAAAATTTTGCCCATCTTCTAGTACTTAATTTACGCTCATTGAGTTTGTTATGGAATCTAACTATAGCTTCACAATCTGTTCTAATTGTAAAAGGTTTGTGCAAAAATAATCTGAATTTATTTATTACATAAACTACTCCTAGTATTTCAAAATCTAAGCTGGTCATGGTTGTATCTTTTTCTTTAAATTTTCCATAACTGTATCTACAAATGCGCTCTTTAATTTTACTATCATACTTACTAGGTTTAGCTAATAATATTGTTCCTCATCCTAATTGACTTGCATCTGTTTCTACTACTATGTATTCTGATTCTAAGGGGAGTTGTAGGTCTGGTAAATTTTTACATATATCTTTAATTTTTCTGACTAAAGCCATATCTTGTTGGTTAAAATATTTTTGTCCTGTGGGTGTGGTTTTACTGTATAGTGGTCCTATTATTTTACTAAGGTTAGGAATATACATTCGTGCATAATTTAAAATTCCTAAAAATGATTGAAGTTGTTTTGTATCTTCTAATTTATCTGGATAATCTAAAATTTTCTTTACTATGTGAGGTTGTAACCTAATTTTTCCATCTCCTAATTCCATTCCTAAAAATTCTATGTGAGGTGTATTTAATACCATCTTCTTTTTGCTAATTATTATTCCATTATTTATGAATTCTTCTAATGTTATATACAAATGATCTATATGACTATTTTTATCTGGGCTGAATACTAAAATATCATCTATGTATACCAGTATGAAACTATATTTATTAAATATACTATCCATTTTACGCTGAAATATGGAAGGTACATTTTTTAATCCAAAGGGCATAACTAGCCATTCATAATGTCCTTGAGGGCAACAAAAGGCTGTCCATGGTATACTTTCCTCTTCCATTTTTATCTGTCAAAATCCTGATTTACAATCAAATTAACTAAATATCTTTGTTGTCTGTATTCTATTTATAAGCTGATCTTTATCTGGTATATTGTATTTATCATCTTCTGTATTATCATTTAATCTTTTATAATTTATTACCATTCTAGCTTTTCCTCTCTTTATCTCTGCATGATTTCTAACCATAAATGTCAAGGCTTCTATGTGGACTATTACTAGGTCTAATTACTCCTAAATCTAATAATTCTTTAATCTGAGTTCTAAATTCTTCTATGTCTGCTGGTGTGTGATCTATTTGTGCTGAAGTGATCCTATAATCTCTATTTTTTATATCTAGACTGGCTAAAATTTTATTTCTTTCCCAATATTTCATGGGTTGTTCTCCTAAAATTTCTGTTGTTTCAGCTAATCTTATTATCTCATCTAAATCTTTTTCTGTTCTCTTGTATTTTGGTTTTTTCTTTATTTTTCCTATTTTTGCAAAAATTAATTCTAAGTTAGCTACTTCTTGAAAATCTTCTAAGTTCCAATAATCTTTCTTATCTTCAAAATGAACTTCTTCAAACTCTTCTAGCTCATAATTTTCCATATCTAAATTTTCTAAAGAAATATTTTTTATGTCATTAGGTATGTATGTTTGGGCTAGCTCTGGAAAAATATTTCTACTTGGAAATAGAAAACTAGCGGGAATTGAATCTACTCTTATGGAATCACCACGCTTCGCACGCAACTCTGATGAATGGGCTATAGTGCTTAGGGCATAAGCTGTTGGGGTATTGACTGTTCGTTTGAAGAAGCTGATGTTGTGTTGACTGATGAACATGCCGCCTTGTAAACTAAGTATAAAATTAAGTCCTAAAATGAAAGGATGATTCTGTCTGCTATTTCCGATCCAAACTTGGGGTAATGGGAACCATTCTTTGTGCTGATCTTGAGAACCTAGATGATGAAAACTAATCTGGGCGCCATTAATGCAATGTGTATATGTCTGTTTGGTGCCATCTGCTATCTTTGACTAAAGTTTGGTGTTGCTAAGGTCAGACTCCATCTGGTGGAACTACGTGTTGTTCTATGTATGATTTACTGGCTCCTGTATCTATCATGGCATCTATGCTAAGGGTTTTTTCTACAAACTTAATTACATAAGAAATCTCGACTAAATTAGACTTGGGTATAACAGGGTAATTAAATGGTAAATATGTATTATCTGGTTGAGTTTGAAAGTATTGACTAAAGGGTTGAGAATCAACTAAATTGACTAATTCTAAAGAGTTCATATGATCTTCAACTAACTTATCTTTTAAGGGATATGTATTATGAAATTGTTCTAACTGCTGTTTAAGCTGTTTGTTTTCTAATTCTAAACATTCTATGTCAAACCTAGTTTTAGTTTCTATCTCTCTAATTTGAAATGTAAGTTCTTTTATTTGTACTTCTAATTCTCTATTTGTTAGTCGTAATTCTCTACTTTCTATACTATGATCTTCTCTGTTATTTTCTAATTTTATCTTATGGGTCATATTTAATTTTTCTAGACAGATTATACAATAGGTTATGCTACATAATAAACACTGAGCTCTCTTATTTCTGGCTGGAAACCAATTACAATAGCTGCATCTAGTTGTATCAAATCCTAATCCTATTTAAAATTATGTTGACATTCAGTATCTGGATTGCATTCTATCATAAAGAAAATATTTTGAGTCTTTCCTATTTCTTGGTTAAGTTGTCCTAAAAGATTATCTACATCTGTATCACTTCCTGAATCACTATCTGAGCTTATAGCTTCTAATTGATATTCATTGTCACTGACTATACTATATACATATGAATCATTACTATTTATGCTGACTATATCTTCTTCTAGGTCTTCTATAATATTTAATCTTTCTATCTGTTTATTAGTGTTGGGTGTGTATCTTTTTGGGCAATTTTTTGCAAAATGATTGGGTTCTCCACATATATAACAATTACATTTTTTACTATTAGGTTTTCTAACATATCTTTGTTTTCTTTTATCTTTTTCATCTTTGGGTAATTTCTTATAATTTGTCCTATTAAAAGTTCTACTTTTTCTAATGAATTTCTGTCTTTTCCAGGGTTTTCTATAATTTTTCTTTCAATATTTATCTTTTCTATATTTTCCATATTTTTTGTATTTTTTCCTATTATATTTATCTTCGTATTGCTGAGGGGTATATATTACACTGCTACAAAAACCATAATTTTGTTTTTTCAAATCTTTCTGTATTTTAACTTCTATACATTTTTCTCTGAGTCTTTGGAATGTAAAAATTATCCTAGGTCCTATTCCTAAACTTCCTTTTATTTTTACTTCTCCTGAGGCTATTTGAGCTGGTAAGTTTGTATAATAAATTGACCATTTATCTTCTATTTCTCTTCCTAGTTCTCCGGGTAATTTTCTAAAATATTTATTTCCTATCTCTTCATCAAAACTTTTTCCAGTTCTAGCTGCTATAGCTAAGTATTCTTTACTAAAGGGTACAATATATCTCCAACTTCCTAAAGTCATTTGATCTAATTCGGTTAATGCTATGCTTTGAGTATAAGTATTTCGCCTAGAAGGGTCATATCCTACAAGTATTTCTTTTATAAAACTTGTAAAATTCCACGGGTTATCTCCTAAGTCCTTAAGTTGTCTAATTATCTCCTCATATTTTCCTTTAAATGTTAAGTATATATTAAAAACTGAGTCTCCTAAAAGTGTCTCCATAAAGTCCCACATATCAGTTGTTTCATAAGGATTACTTATCCATGCCTTTACCGCATCTTTTTCCCATCTTTTTATTACTTCTTGCCATATCTGAGGGTCGAATCTAGCTAAATCTAAAAGGGTTCCCTGGTTATTAGCTGGCTGTAATTGTATACTCATATCTGGTTGTCTACGCTTTCCATGAAATCTATAGCTTTTATTCGGGTCTGCTTCGCTACGTCCTGAACTTGCTAATGGCCTTCTTCCTCCTACTGTATAATGTATTGGTTCTACGGGATCTTGTACAGTTGGTTGTGGGTTACTAGTTCCTGTGCTTTCTGTATTCATATAAAAAGTATTTTCTACCTTAGGATCTTCTACCTTAGGTTGTTCTGGTATTCTAAATATTTTGCTGGGATGTATAATATCTTCTATAATATCATCTACATATTCTGTATGAAATTCTTGATCTAAAAATGACACTGCCTCATCATGGGTATCTCCTCTGGCTAAGTATTCAGAATATCTATCATCTAATATTTTGTTCATATCTTCTAGGGTGAATTTTTCTAAATCTATCTCATCAATATTATATATCTTATTTTGTGATACTGTTTTTTCTTCTGACATTACATAAAGCTGATTTATTTCACTACGATTATCTTGATCTTCTCTATCTATGCTACTAAATTCATCATCTTCAGATTTTTCTGGTGCTACATAAGTATACTGAGTAAATCTTACTGCATAATTTCCATCTGCTGCCTGATATAATAAATTATCTTGAGGGGCTAATCTTTTTTGTCCTAAAAAGTCTCCTAATTTCCAATCTAGTGCTGCATTATCTTCAGAATTAAATTTTTTAGCTGGTAATGCTTTTATTCCTTTTGCGCCTAATAATTTAACTATCTGATCATTTGTAAGTCTATAGTGAGTATTGCTTTCTGATACTGCTAAACCGAAAAATCCTGTGCAGACTAATAAATTCTTTTCTCCTTTTTACATTTTGTATCCTCTACTCTTTATTCCTATTTTTATCTTTTTATGAAAGGTTGAGGTTGGTAATAAGAAATCTGGTGTAAAATAAACTATTCCTCCTTTAGCATTCATATCTAATTCATACCTGCCTAAAATACTTTGTCCTACATCATTAAACCTATCATCATAAAGACATACAAAAACTTGGGTTCCTAAATTTTCTTTGGTTAATGCCTTAACTCCTACTACTACTAATCCTAAGTGAGTCATTTTAAGGTGTTCACTTACTGCATATTTATAGTTTTCTCTCTCTATTAAATTTAGCTCTACCTTCTCATCTTCTTGAGTTACACTAATCATCTGTTCAGCATAGTGTTTAAATAAATATTGTTTTTTATGAATTTTACCTAGCTTATACACATATTTAGCTGGGATTAATTCTAACTTTTCTTTTTAAAATTTTTCTATTTATTGTTCTACATCTATAAACTCTTCTACTTTAATATCTTCATCATCATTACGCTTTTTGCTACTACTACCCTTAATTAGCTGTTTAAACATTTTTTATTTTCTATAAACTCTACACGCTGATTTCTTTGGTGGTAATTTAAGCTTTTCAAAATATTTAGCTATATCTTCCTCGTTTATCTGAGATTGGGGTCTGTTGGATCCTTCTACTCCTTTTCCTTTTTGAAGTATTATTTTTTCTAAAGTGGCTAAACGATTTTCTAAACTGTGTATCTGTTCTAATAGATAGTCAAATTTTTCACATAATCTAATTAAGAATAAAATTTCTATATTATTTTGTCTTACTGTTATTTTATCTGATTGACTTACTCCTTGATAAATACTGAATCCTTCTGGATTATTATAAAAATCTTCTGCTTGTTTTAAAATTGTCTGATAATCTCTATTAGCTTTTTTATCACTGCTCATAAACTAAGACCTGACTAATTTTTCTAAAATTTCTAATTTCTATTTTAAATTATCTTGAATCTGATTAATCTGTTCTATTTGTTTAGCTATTTGATTTGTAGCTGGAATTAATGTTTCTATTTCTATTTTAAATTATCTTGAATCTGATTAATCTATGATACTATTTAGCTAAGGATTATGTTCACTATGAATCTGATGTGTAAAACTATTTTCAAAATTACAATGGAAATTATTTTTATTTATGCTAAGACTATGGTTATGGCTGCTGATTTCTAAATCTAGATACTCTACTCTTTTCATACACAAAATTAACTCCTATTTTAAAATTATTAAAAGCTACTATAATATGAAATTTATAAATAAAAACTACTCTATTACCATAAGCAAAATGCATAAACTAACTTAAACTGTCCTAAAACCGAACACTGCTCTGATACTATTTTTTTTTTTTTTGGGTTGTGTTAGTGGTCTACCACTATTTGGAATTGGGCTGAGAATTATCTAATTAATTCAACAGTTATGCTAAAAGATCTTCAAGCTGTTGTATGGCTATCTTTAAGGCTTCTTGTTTTACAGTTAGCTGTCTATTTATCTGAGAAATTTTTAAACTATAATTTTCTAGAGATCTGCCAGAAGCTAATGATAAAAGAAACTGATTTTTTAGACTGTAATTTTCTAGAGATCTGTTAGAAGCTAATGATAAAAGAAACTGATATCTAAATTTTTGATCTTCTAATTCTTGTATTATCTCAGTACTAATTTTAATTTTATTTCTAAGGTCTTCGTCTAATGGAAAGTTAAAGCCTACGTCTACAAATTTTTTGATTTTTTGTACTTTTCTGATTTTTTGAAATTTAATTTTTATTTCTAGAATTTACGTTTAAAGACATACAAATTTTTTGGATTTTTGAAGTTCTTATATAATATTTCCTTAATATTTCTACTCGGGTTGCTCTCCTTTTATTCTAAAATTCTTTTCGATGGCAAAAATTCTTTTTAGGCAATGTTTGTTTTCATTACATGTACACCCATCTTGAAACTAAGCCTCCTTCAACATAGTATATTTTTATTTTTCATTTTTTACTTTTCCCTTTCTGCCTACAATTCGCCCTCCAACGCCTAACCACGACTCACACGGGCTCTTCAGCTAAGGTCACTCAGTAACAAAATAGAAAACTGAAGATACTACGAAGGTTCAAAGCATGTAATATTAATGAGCAAACAAGCATTCCATAAACTTAATTTTTCCCAAAAAGAAAATAAATTTTTAGAATAGAAGAGTTACCCTTTCGAAATATTTAAGGAAAAAGAGAAACTACTCACACTTCATATTAATAAGAAATATACTTACAAAGATTATATTACAGACTCTGAAATTCTGAAAATACACTTAGAGGTTTTTTGAGAGGGGTTGGAAATTACAAAGCAGAGTGAAGTGGTGTTTTTTCTTTCTCTGTGTTTTTCATTCTTCGTATTTTTCATTCTGCTCAATCCGTTGGCAAGCATGCCAATTTATACAACTCAAATGAAAGATGAAAACAAAAATCCAAAAGTCCTAATCTATGTTCTAGCATTTCCTATTTCAAAGTCTATAAGCCTAGATCACATGCATCCTTTGACGTAAAGTTGTATGCATGTAAAAACAAAACATATATGTACACAATTATATGCTAGACTCAAATTTTATCAATAAAAGATTAGGATAATGATATCGGGTACTGCGTTGGGCCCCATCGCATATCATTCAATCCTTCTTTTTTGACAAAATTTTGACACTATAATTTATTACAAGACACGTATAAAGATTTTCACAGCTTTTCTTTAATAAAGCAGGATAAGAGATATCTACTTTATTAAAGTAGCGAGTGAAGGAAAATCCTTACTACTGACAGACTCAAATAATTATAGACACAAAATATCTACAAAAATCTTTTTTGTCTTTTCTTGGCGTGCATTTTTCTGATATCAGAGGAGAATCTTTATCTTCTATGGACTCTGTCTTTTTCTGCTGGAGCGCCAATTATTGATGCTGACCCATGGAGTGATGCTTCTAGGCAGGTTCTTGAATCTTCAAAGTTCTGAGAAATTTGAAAGAGTCACGTAGAGCTTTTTGTTTTTGAAATTTTGTAGGAGTCTTCTAGGGGGACCTGCTGTTTTTTTTTTTTTTCGGATTCTATCTATACATTCTTTCTGAGAGGTCGTCTAGATCTGCTGCTGAAAGTTGGTCGTAAAAGTCATCCCCATCTTCTATATCGGACAGTTCTTGATCATTTTCTCCTATAGCTGATGATTCATGAATAACACAATGTTGATAGTTGGGGTACTGGCTTTCATCGACAAATGTTTATCTGCTAAATGGATAACCCGGGATAGCCAAATTGCAATGTATCTTTTGATATTTATCTTCACAAACTAGATGTCCGGAATATCCATTGTATACTATTAGTGTGTTGCTGGCAAATTTTCTCCACTTATCGAGCTGGTCTTTGAGTGGAAATCGTCGGCAAGGCCAGGGTCTCCTATTGAAAAGTCCTGGGTATCCTGGGAATGTAAAGGTTCCTCTGAGGTACATTTTGTGTTTAGCTGGATTGCACCATATTTCCTTCCATTCTGGTAGTTTGCTATCTATCAAAACTTCCACATACGGCTGGAATTCTTCCATTACGCACAGTACGGCATGTGCAAGCTTGTGTCCAAAGCTATCTCTGCGATCCGGATCTGTGAAAATTAATCTAGAGACAAAGCCGTAATCTAACAATTTTGAAGTTAGATAACATGTTTCGCCTCTTATTTGTATCTCCAAAGGCTCAAATGTGGCTAAATTTATCTGGCAAAGGCAAATGCTGAAGTCTAGGTTACACTGACATCTATCAAAATGCTCGGAATACTTTCTGCATTTTTCTTTTGTTAAGCAGGGCTGCTCTTATTCTTCATCGTTATAGAGCCATTGATAAGCTAGGCCAGGGCAGTTGACTCTTGCTATGGAGAGATCTTGAAGGAATTGCTGAATAATGACTAGCTCGTTATTTCTGCTATCTTCGGCTAAGGTGTAAATAATGGGTTTTAGGTCTTCTATTTCTTGACTTTTCTCACAAAAAGATTGAATGATAGAATGTCTGAAGAAATACATTCTAGCACTCAATTTGTCAAATTCCTCACTGGTGAGTTGTTTGATTTCTGAGCTAGGTAAGGAGGTAGGTGTTCTTTCCGAGCTAATTTTTAAGTCGATTGGTTAGGGTTGAACGGTTTGCTCTCAAGTATTTTTTTCGTCTCGAGTCGGGTCTAGCTCTTCACTGACCTTTTTGCCTTTATTCATAATTTTCTGGAAATTTCTGGTAAAGCCTTCACAATGTCTGCACATCTGGAGAGGATTCTGAAAATCTGTCTGGCGGTTAGAACTACTACTATTGTCTGAACTACTGCTTCCAATTATTTGGCTAACTGGAGCTCCACTGGTAGCAAAGATGGTTGACTTCATCTTGCTCAATGTGTCCAGGTAATCTTTAGCTATCTGGCTAATAAAGTAACTAGTTCCTATTTGTCTTCGGGCATAGGTACTGGCTGACTCAAAATCATAAAATCCTTTAAACTGAGGTAAAGGAAAATATTTTACTAAGGGGTCTACTTCTGTCGTCCAATCATGGTAAATACCAGGCTTGGTTCCTTTAACTACTACATAGAAAGAAAAACTTTTTGACAAAGGTTTATTTTGGATTTTTAAAAAATATATACTGAGAGAGTTTAAGGCTGAAAGGCGTTTAGCTGGGTGGTTCTGACTATTCCAAAGGTTATCTAAAAGACACTGCTGAACTGGGTCTAACTCAATTCCTGTTAATGGTCTGAATTTTGTTCTGCCTTCATGAATGGGAAGAGAGAATCCCCCAAAGTTCATGGTCTTGCTGTTCTCCATTATCTGCACAAAAATTAAACTGGTTATCTTCTTTTTCTAAATAAATTTTCCTACTTAACCAATCTGTTAGCCTATTATCGCTTCCTTTAATATGTTCAAATTCTACCTTATATCCTTGTCCTACTATACAATCTAAAAATTTTGCCCATCTTCTAGTACTTAATTTACGCTCATTGAGTTTGTTATGGAATCTAACTATAGCTTCACAATCTGTTCTAATTGTAAAAGGTTTGTGCAAAAATAATCTGAATTTATTTATTGCATAAACTACTCCTAATATTACAAAATCTAAGCTGGTCATGGTTGTATCTTTTTCTTTAAATTTTCCAGAACTGTATCTACAAATGCGCTCTTTATTTTTACTATCATATTTACTCGGTTTGGCTAATAATATTGTTCCCCATCCTAATTGACTTGCATCTGTTTCTACTACTATATATTCTGATTCTAAGGGGAGTTGTAGGTCTGGTAAATTTTTACAAATATCCTTAATTTTTCTGACTAAAGCCATATCTTGTTGGTTAAAATATTTTTGTCCTGTGGGTGTGGTTTTACTATATAGTGGTCCTATTATTTTACTAAGGTTAGGAATATACATTCGTGCATAATTTAAAATTCCTAAAAATGATTGAAGTTGTTTTGTATCTTCTAGTTTATCTGGATAATCTAAAATTTTCTTTACTATGTGAGGTTGTAACCTAATTTTTCAATCTCCTAACTCCATTCCTAAAAATTCTATGTGAGGTGTATTTAATACCATCTTCTTTTTGCTAATTATTATTCCATTATTTATGAATTCTTCTAATGTTATATACAAATGATCTATATGACTATTTTTATCTGGGCTGAATACTAAAATATCATCTATGTATACCAGTATGAAACTATATTTATTAAATATACTATCCATTTTACGCTGAAATATGGAAGGTGCATTTTTTAATCCAAAGGGCATAACTAGCCATTCATAATGTCCTTGAGGGCAATAAACGGCTGTCCATGGTATACTTTCCTCTTCCATTTTTATCTGCCAAAATCCTGATTTACAATCAAATTTACTAAATATCTTTGCTGTCTGTATTCTATTTATAAGCTGATCTTTATCTGGTATATTGTATTTATCATTTTCTGTATTATCATTTAATCTTTTATAATTTATTACCATTCTAGCTTTTCCTCTCTTTATCTCTGCATTATTTCTAACCATAAATGCTGCGCTTCTATGTGGACTATTACTAGGTCTAATTACTCATAAATCTAATAATTCTTTAATCTGAGTTCTAAATTCTTCTATGTCTGCTGGTGTGTGATCTATTTGTGCTGAAGTGATCCTATAATCTCTATTTTTTGTATCTAGACTGGCTAAAATTTTATTTCTTTCCCAATATTTCATGGGTTGTTCTCCTAAAATTTCTGTTGTTTCAGCTAATCTTATTATCTCATCTAAATCTTTTTCTGTTGTCATGTATTTTGGTTTTTTCTTTATTTTTCTTATTTTTGCAAAAATTAATTCTAAGTTAGCTATTTCTTGAAAATCTTCTAAGTTCCAATAATCTTCCTTATCTTCAAAATGAACTTCTTCAAAATCTTCTAGCTCATAATTTTCCATATCTAATTTTTCTAAAGAAGTATTTACTATCTCATTAGTATGTATGTTTGGGCTAGCTCTGGAAAAATATTTCTACTTGGAAATAGAAAACTAGCGGGGACTGAATCTACTCCTATGGAACCACCACGTTTCGCACGCAACTCTGATGAATGGGCTATGGTGCTAAGGGCATAAGCTGTGGGTGTATTGACAGTTCGTTTAAAGAAGCTGATGTTGTGTTGACTGATGAACATACCTCCTTGTAAACTAAGTATGAAATTAAGTCCTAAAATGAAAGGGTGATTCTGTCTGCTATTTCCTATCCGAACTTGGGGTAATGGGAACCATTCTATGTGCTGATCTTGAGAACCTAGATGGTGAAAACTAATCTGGGCGCCATTAATGCAATGTGTATATGTCTGTTTGGGGCCATCTGCTATGCTGACTAAGGCTTGTGTTGCTAAAGCTGTACTCCATCCTGGTGGAACTACGTGTTGTTCTATGTATGATTTACTGGCTCCTGTATCTATCATGGCATCGATGCTAAGAGTTTTTTCTTCAA
The DNA here is from genome assembly GCA_025200525.1 of Camellia lanceoleosa. Lineage (NCBI taxonomy): Eukaryota > Viridiplantae > Streptophyta > Magnoliopsida > Ericales > Theaceae > Camellia > Camellia lanceoleosa. The sequence goes on along the minus strand of CM045759.1, from coordinate 74,144,234 downwards.
ACTTAATTACACAAGAAATTTTGACTAAATTAGACTTTGATATAACAGGGTAATTAAATGGTAAATATGTATTATCTGGTTGAGTCTGAGAGTATTGACTAAAGGGTTGAGAATCAACTAAATTGACTAATTCGAAAGAGTTCATATGATCTTCAACTAACTTATCTTTTAAAGGGTATGTATTATGAAGTTGTTCTAACTGCTGTTTAAGCTGTTTGTTTTCTAATTCTAAACATTCTATGTCAAACCTAGTTTTAGTTTCTATCTCTCTAATTTGAAATGAAAGTTCTCTTATTTGTACTTCTAATTCTCTATTTGCTAGTCGTAATTCTCTACTTTCTATACTATGATCTTCTCTGTTATTTTCTAATTTTATCTTATGGGTCATATTTAATTTTTCTAGACAAATTATACAATAGGTTATGCTACATAATAAACACTGAGCTCTCTTATTTCTGGCTGGAAACCAATTACAATAGCTGCATCTAGTTGTATCAAATCCTAATGCTATTTGAAAATTATGTTGACATTCAGTATCTGGATTGCATTCCATCATAAAGAAAATATTTTGAGTCTTTCATATTTCTTGGTTAAGTTGTCCTAAAAGATTATCTACATCTGTATCACTTCCTGAATCACTATCTGAGCTTATAGCTTCTAATTGATATTCATAGTCACTAACTATACTTTATACATCTGAATCATCACTATTTATGCTGACTATATCTTCTTCTAAGTCTTCTATAATATTTAATCTTTCTATCTGTTTATTAGTGTTGGGTGTGTATCTTTTTGGACAATTTTTTGCAAAATGATTGGGTTCTCCACATATATAACAATTACATTTTATACTATTAGGTTTTCTAACATATCTTTGTTTTCTTTTATCTTTTTCATCTTTGGGTAATTTCTTATAATTTGTCCTATTAAAAGTTCTACTTTTTCTAATGAATTTCTGTCTTTTCCAGGGTTTTCTATAATTTTTCTTCCAATATTTATCTTTTCTATATTTTCCATATTTTTTGTGTTTTTTCCTATTATATTTATCTTCGTATTCTTTGAGGGTATATATTACCTCGCTACAAAAACCATAATTTTGTTTTTTCAAATCTTTCTGTATTTTGACTTTTATACATTTTTCTCTGAGTCTTTGGAATGTAAAAATTATCCTAGGTCCTATTCCTAAACTTCCTTTTATTTTTACTTCTCCTGAGGCTATTTGAGCTGGTAAGTTTGTATAATAAATTAACCATTTATCTTCTATTTCTCTTCCTAGTTCTCCGGGTAATTTTCTAAAATATTTATTTCCTATCTCTTCATCAAAACTTTTTCCAGTTCTAGCTGCTATAGCTAAGTATTCTTTACTAAAGGGTACAATATATCTCCAACTTCTTAAAGTCATTTGATCTAATTCGGTTAATGCTATGCTTTGAGTATAAGTATTTCGCCTAGAAGGGTCATATCCTATAAGTATTTCTTTTATAAAACTTGTAAAGTTCCACGGGTTATCTCCTAAGTCCTTAAGTTGTCTAATTGTCTCTTCATATTTTCCTTTAAATGTTAAGTATATATTAAAAGCTGAGTCTCCTAAAAGTGTCTCCATAAAGTCCCACATATCAGTTGTCTCATAAGGATTACCTATCCATGCCTTTACCGCATCTTTTTCCCATCTTTCTATTACTTCTTGCCATATCTGAGGGTCGAATCTGGCTAAATCTAAAAGGGTTCCCTGGTTATTAGCTGGCTGTAATTGTATACTCATATCTGGTTGTCTACGTTTTCCATGAAATCTATAGCTTTTATTTGGGCTCGCTTGCCACGTCTGAACTTGCTAATGGCCTTCTTCCTCCTCTTGTAATGTATTGGTTCTACGGGATCTGTCACAGTTGGTTGTGGGTTACTAGTTCTGTGCTTTCACGTATTCATATAAAAAGTATCTTCTACCTTAGGTTGTTCTGGTATTCTAAATATTTTGCTGGGATGTATAATATCTTCTATAATATCATCTACATATTCTGTATGAAATTCTTGATCTAAAAATGACACTGCCTCATCATGGGTATCTCCTCTGGCTAAGTATTCAGAATATCTATCATCTAATATTTTGTTCATATCTTCTAGGGTGAATTTTTCTAAATCTATCTCATTAATATTATATATCTTATTTTGTGATACTGTTTTTTCTTCTGTCATTACATAAAGTTGATTTATTTCACTACGATTATCTTGATTTTCTTCTCTATCTATGCTACTAAATTCATCATCTTCGGATTTTTCGGGTGCTACATAAGTATACTGAGTAAATCTTACTGCATAATTTCCATCTGCTGTCTGATATAATAAATTATCTTGAGGGGCTAATCTCTTTTGTCCTAAAAAATCTCCTAATTTCCAATCTAGGGCTGCATTATCTTCTGAATTGAATTTTTTAGCTGGTAATGCTTTTATTCCTTTTGCGCCTAATAACTTAACTATTTGATCATTTGTAAGTCAGTAGTGGGTATTACTTTCTGATACTGCTAAACCGAAAAATCCTGTGCAGACTAATAAATTCTTTTCTCCTTTTTTTATTTTGTATCCTCTACTCTTTATTCCTATTTTTTTCTTTTTATGAAAGGTTGAGGTTGGTAATAAGAAATCTGGTGTAAAATCAACTATTCCTCCTTTTGAATTCATATCTAATTCATAGCTGCCTAACATACTTTGTCCTACATCATTAAACCTATCATCATAAAGACATACAAAAACTTTGGTTCCTAAATTTTCTCTGATTAATGCCTTAACTCCTACTACTACTAATCCTAAGTGAGTCATTTTAAGGTGTTCACTTACTGCATATTTATCTGATTGACTTACTCCTTGATAAATACTGATTCCTTCTGGATTATTATGAAAACCTTCTGCTTGTTTTAAAATTGTCTGATAATCTCTATTAGCTTTTTTATCACTGCTCATAAACTAAGACCTGACTAATTGTTATAAAATTTCTAATTTCTGTTTTAAATTATCTTGAATTTGATTAATCTGTTCTATTTGTTTAGCTATTTGATTTGTAGCTGAAATTAATGTTTCTATTTCTAGTTTAGTGGGAAATTTTTCTAAATTTAAATCTATTCTCTTTTGTAGGATAGAACTACACTGATCTTGGATATAATCTAATTTTTTATCTTGATCTTTAATTAAACTACGATTATTACGAAGATGTTCTATGGATGAAATAAAAAGATTACTAATTTTATCTATGTCCTTCTTAATATTTTCTGCAAAATTAATCTAGTAATCTATGATACTATTTAGCTGAGTATTATGTTCACTATGAATCTGATGTGTAAAACTATTTTTAAAATTACAACGGAAATTATTTTTATTTATGCTAAGACGATGGTTATAGCTGCTGATTTCTAAATCTAGATACTCTACTCTTTTCATACACAAAATTAACTCCTAATTTAAAATTATTAAAAGCTACTATAATATGAAATTTATAAATAAAAACTACTCTATTACCATAAGCAAAATGCATAAACTACTTTAAACTGTCCTAAAACCGAACACTGCTCTGATACCATTTTTTTTGGGGGTTGTGTTAGTGGTCTACCACTATTTGGAATTGGGCTGAGAATTATCTAATTAATTCAACAGTTATGCTAAAAGATCTTCAAGCTGTTGTATGGCTATCTTTAAGGCTTCTTGTTTTACAGTTAGCTGTCTATTTATCTGAGAAATTTTTAAACTATAATTTTCTAGAGATCTGCCAGAAGCTAATGATAAAAGAAACTGATTTTTTAGACTGTAATTTTCTAGAGATCTGTTAGAAGCTAATGATAAAAGAAACTGATATCTAAATTTTTGATCTTCTAATTCTTGTATTATCTCAGTACTAATTTTAATTTTATTTCTAAGGTCTTCGTCTAAGGGCATATACTAATTTCTTGGATTTTTATTTTTTATTTCTAAAGTCTAAGTCTAATGGAAAGTTAAAGCCTACGTCTACAAATTTTTTGATTTTTTGTACTTTTCTGATTTTTTGAAATTTAATTTTTATTTCTAGAATCTACGTTTAAAGACATACAAATTTTTTGGATTTTTGAAGTTCTTATATAATATTTCCTTAATATTTCTACTCGGGTTGCTCTCCTTTTATTCTAAAATTCTTTTCTATGGCAAAAATTCTTTTTAGGCAATGTTTGTTTTCATTACATGTACTCCCACCTTAAAGCTAAGCCTCGTTCAACATAGTATATTTTTATTTTTCATTTTTTACTTTTCCCTTTCTGCCTACAATTCGCCCTCCAACGCCTAACCACGGCTCACACGGGCTCTTCAAATTAAGGTCACTCAAGAACAAAATAGAAATCAAGATACTCTGAAGGTTCAAAGCATGTAATATTAATGAGCAAACAAGCATTCCATAAACTTAATTTTTCCCAAAAAAAAAATAAATTTTTAGAATAGAAGAGTTACCCTTTCGAAATATTTAAGGAAAAAGAGAAACTACTCACACTTCATATTAATAAGAAATATACTTACAAAGATTATATTACAGACTCTGAAATTCTGAAAATACACTTAGAGGTTTTTTGAGAGGGGTTGGAAAATACAAAGCAGAGTGAAGTGGTGTTTTTTCTTTCTCTGTTTTTCATTCTTCGTATTTTTCATTCTGCTCAATCCGTTGGCAAGCATGCCAATTTATACAACTCAAATGAAAGATGAAAACAAAAATTCAAAAGTCCTAATCTATGTTCTAGCATTTCCTATTTCAAAGTCTATAAGCCTAGATCCTAGCTTTTTTTCTTCAAACACATGCATCCTTTGACGTAAAGTTGTATGCATGTAAAAACAAAACATATATGTACACAATTATATGCTAGACTCAAATTTTATCAATAAAAGATTAGGATAATGATATCGGGTACTGCGTTGGGCCCCATCGCATATCATTCAATCCTTCTTTTTTGACAAAATTTTGACACTATAATTTATTACAAGACACGTATAAAGATTTTCACAGCTTTTCTTTAATAAAGTAGGATAAGAGATATCTACTTTATTAAAGTAGTGAGTGAAGGAAAATCCTTACTACTGACAGACTCAAATAATTATAGACACAAAATATCTACAAAAATCTTTTTTGTCTTTTCTTGGCGTGCATTTTTCTGATATCAGAGGAGAATCTTTATCTTCTATGGACTCTGTCTTTTTCTGCTGGAGCGCCAATTATTGATGCTGACCCATGGAGTGATGCTTCTAGGCAGGTTCTTGAATCTTCAAAGTTCTGAGAAATTTGAAAGAGTCACGTAGAGCTTTTTGTTTTTGAAATTTTATAGGAGTCTTCTAGTGGGACCCGCTGTTTTTTTTTGTTTTTTTTTTTTTATTGGGGCAATCTTCAAAAAATTGCCCAAAAAGATACAAGCCTAATACTAATAAGCAGATAGAAAGATTAAATATTATAGAAGACTTAGAAAAGGATATAGTCAGCATAAATAGTGATGATTCAGATGTATATAGTATAGTTAGTGATTATGAATATCAATTAGAAGCTATAAGCTCAGATAGTGATTCAGGAAGTGATACAGATGTAGATAATCTTTTAGGACAACTTAACCAAGAAATAGGAAAGACTCAAGATATTTTCTTTATGATGGAATGCAATCCAGATACTGAATGTCAACATAGGATTTGATACAACTAGATGCAGCTATTGTAATTGGTTTCCAGCCAGAAATAAGAGAGCTCAGTGTTTATTATGTAGCATAACCTATTGTATAATCTGTCTAGAAAAATTAAATATGACCCATAAGATAAAATTAGAAAATAACAGAGAAGATCATAGTATAGAAAGTAGAGAATTACGACTAGCAAATAGAGAATTAGAAGTACAAATAAGATAACTTACATTTCAAATTAGAGAGATAGAAACTAAAACTAGGTTTGACATAGAATGTTTAGAATTAGAAAACAAACAGCTTAAACAGTAGTTAGAACAATTTCATAATACATACCCCTTAAAAGATAAGTTAGTTGAAGATCATATGAACTCTTTAGAATTAGTCAATTTAGTTGATTCTCAACCCTTAAGTCAATACTCTCAGACCCAACCAGATAGTACATATTTACCATTTAATTACCCTGTTATACCTAAGTCCAATTTAGTCGAGATTTCTTATGTAATTAAGTTTGTAGAAAAAACCCTTAGCATAGATGCCATGATAGATACAGGAGCCAGTAAATCATACATAGAACAACACGTAGTTCCACCAGGATGGAGTACAGCCTTAGCAACACCAGCTTTAGTCAGCATAGCAGATGGCACCAAACAGACATATACACATTGCATTAATGGCGCCCAGATTAGTTTTCATCATCTAGGTTCTCAAGATCAGCACATAGAATGGTTCCCATTACCCCAAGTTTGGATCGGAAATAGCAGACAGAATCATCCTTTCATTTTAGGACTTAATTTTATACTTAGTTTACAAGGCGGCATGTTCATCAGTCAACACAACATCAGCTTCTTCAAACGAACAGTCAATACCCCAACAGCTTATGCCCTAAGCACTATAGCCCATTCATCAGAGTTGCGTGCGAAGCGTGGTGTTTCCATAGGAGTAGATTCAGTTCCCGCTAGTTTTCTATTTCCAAGTAGAAATATTTTTCCAGAGCTAGCCCAAACATACATACCTAATGACATAAAAAATACTTCTTTAGAAAATTTAGATATGGAAAATTATGAGCTAGGAGAGTTTGAAGAAGTTCATTTTGAAGATAAGAAAGATTATTGGAACTTAGAAGATTTTCAAGAAGTAGCTAACTTAGAATTAATTTTTGCAAAAATAGAAAAAATAAAGAAAAAACCAAAATACAAGACAACAGAAAAAGATTTAGATGAGATAATAAGATCAGCTGAAACAACAGAAATTTTAGGAGAACAACCCATGAAATATTGGGAAAGAAATAAAATTTTAGCCAGTCTAGATATAAAAAATAGAGATTATAGGATCACTTCAGCACAAATAGATCACACACCAGCAGACATAGAAGAATTTAGAACTCAGATTAAAGAATTATTAGATTTAGGAGTAATTAGACCTAGTAATAGTCCACATAGAAGCGCAGCATTTATGGTTAGAAATCATGCAGAGATAAAGAGAGGAAAAGCTAGAATGGTAATAAATTATAAAAGATTAAATGATAATACAGAAGATGATAAATACAATATACCAGATAAAGATCAGCTTATAAATAGAATACAGACAGCAAAGATATTTAGTAAATTTGATTGTAAATCAGGATTTTGGCAGATAAAAATGAAAGAGGAAAGTATACCATGGACAGCCTTTTGTTACCCTCAAGGACATTATGAATGGCTAGTTATGCCCTTTGGATTAAAAAATGCACATTCCATATTTCAGCGTAAAATAGATAGTATATTTAATAAATATAGTTTCATACTGGTATAAATAGATGATATTTTAGTATTCAGCCCAGATAAAAATAGTCATATAGATCATTTGTATATAACATTAGAAGAATTCATAAATAATGGAATAATAATTAGCAAAAAGAAGATGGTATTAAATACACCTCATATAGAATTTTTAGGAATGGAATTAGGAGATGGAAAAATTAGGTTACAACCTCACATAGTAAAGAAAATTTTAGATTATCCAGATAAATTAGAAGATACAAAACAACTTCAATCATTTTTAGGAATTTTAAATTATGCACGAATGTATATTCTTAACCTTAGTAAAATAATAGGACCACTATACAGTAAAACCACACCCACAGGACAAAAATATTTTAACCAACAAGATATGGCTTTAGTCAGAAAAATTAAAGATATTTGTAAAAATTTACCAGACCTACAACTCCCCTTAGAATCAGAATACATAGTAGTAGAAACAGATGCAAGTCAATTAGGATGGGGAACAATATTATTAGCTAAACCTAGTAAGTATGATAGTAAAAATAAAGAGCGCATTTGTAGATACAGTTCTGGAAAATTTAAAGAAAAAGATACAACCATGACCAGCTTAGATTTTGAAATACTAGGAGTAGTTTATGCAATAAATAAATTTAGATTATTTTTGCACAAACCTTTTACAATTAGAACAGATTGTGAAGCTATAGTTAGATTCCATAACAAACTCAATGAGCGTAAATTAAGTACTAGAAGATGGGCAAAATTTTTAGATTGTATAGTAGGACAAGGATATAAGGTAGAATTTGAACATATTAAAGGTAGTGATAATAGGCTAACAGATTGGTTAAGTAGGAAAATTTATTTAGAAAAAGAAGATACCCAGTTTAATTTTTGTGCAGATAATGGAGAACAGCAAGACCATGAACTTTGGAGGATTCTCTCTTCCCATTCACGAAGGAAGAACAAAATTCAGACCATTAACAGGAATTGAGTTAGACCCAGTTCAGCAGTGTCTTTTAGATAACCTTTGGAATAGTCAGAACCACCCAGCTAAACGCCTTTCAAATTTTAAACTCTCAGTATATATTTTTCAAAAATTCAAAATAAACCTTTGTCAAAAAGTTTTTCTTTCTATGTAGTAGTTAAAGGAACCAAGCCTGGTATTTACCATGATTGGACGACAGAAGTAGACCCCTTAGTAAAATATTTTCCTTTACCTCAGTTTAAAAGATTTTATGATTTTGAGTCAGCCAGTACCTATACCCGAAGACAAATAGGAACCAGTTACTTTATTAGCCAGATAGTTAAAGATTACCTGGACACATTGAGCAAGATGAAGTCAACCATCTTTGCTACCAGTGGAGCTCCAGTTCGCCAGATAATTGGAAGCAGTAATTCAGGCAGTAGTAGTAGTTCTAACCCTCAGACAGATTTTCAGAATCCTCTCCAGATGTGCAGACATTGTGAAGGCCTTACTAGAAATTTCAAGAAAATTATGGATAAAGGCAAAAAGGTCAAGAAGCTAGACGACTCAGGGCGAAGAAAAACAATTGAGAGCAACCGTTCGAACCCTAACCAATCAGCTTAAAAAATTAGCTCCAGAAAGAACACCTACCTCCTTACCTAGCTCAGAAATCAAACAACTCACCAGTGAGGAATTTGACAAATTGAGTGCTAGAATGTATTTCTTCAGACATTCTATCATTCGATCTCTTTGTGAGAACACCCTAGCCGAAGATAGCAGAAATAACGAGCTAGTCCTTATTCAGCAATTTCTTCAAGACCTTTCCATAGCAAGTGTTGATTATCCCGGCTTAGCTTATCAGTGGACCTATACTTATGAAGATGAAGAGCAGCTCTGTTTAGATGAAGAAAAATGCAATAGGAGATTCGAGCATTTTGGAAGATGTCAGTGTAACCTAGACTTCAGTATTTGCCTTTGCCAGATAAATTTAGCTACATTCGAGCCATTGGAGATGGAAATCAGAGGCGAGATTCGTTATCTAACAGCCCCAAAATTGTTAGACTATGGTTTTGTCTCTAGATTAATTTTCACAGATCCAGAACAGACAAATAGCTTTGGACATAAGCTTGCTCATACAGTACTGGGCGTAATGGAAGAATTTCATCCGTATGTGGAAGCTTTGATAGATAGCAAACTACCAGAATGGAAGGAAATATAGTGCAACCCAGCTAAGCATAAGATGTACCTCGGAGGAACTTCAAGATACCCAGCACTTCTCAATAAGAGATCATGGCCATGTAGAAGATTTCCACTCAAAGATCAGCTCAATAAATTTAGAAAATTTGCCAACGACTCTTTATTAGCCTATAATGGAAATTCCGGACATCTAGTTTGTGAAGATAGATACCAAAAGATACACTGTAATTTAGCCATCCCGGGTTATCCATTCAGTAAAGAGACATTTGTCGAAGAAAGCCTATACCCTAACTATCAGCATGGCATTTCTCATGAATCACCAGAAGTTGAAGGACAGAATCAAGAATGGTATGATGAACCGCCTATGGGACAAGAGGATGACTTTTACGACAAACTCTCAACAGCAGATTTGGATGATCTCGCAGATAGAATGCATGAATAAAAAAAAAAAAACAGCGGGTCCCATTAGAAGACTCATAATATATTGAAACATGTTTAGGCCACTATTGTTGACTCTTTACATTTCCAATACGTTCCAAGAAAATCCAACTTTGAAGATTCAAGGGTCGACATCAATAAATGATGCTCCAGCGGAAGATGACAGAATTCATAGAAGATAAAGATTTTCCTCAGATATCAGAAAAATGCACGCCACAAAAAGACAAAAAGATTTTTGTAGATATTTTGTGTCTATAATTATTTGAGTCTGTCAGTGATAAGGATTTTCCTTCACTCACTACTTTAATAAAGTAGATATCTCTTATCTTGCTTTATTAAAGAAAAGCTGTGAAAATCTTTATATGTGTCTTGTATAGTGTCAAAATTTTGTCAAAAAAGAAGGATTGAATGATATGCGATGGGGCCCAAAGCAGTACCCGATATCATTATCCTAATCTTTTATTGATAAAATTTAATAGTGTCTTGAGTCGAGTGTGCATATAATGTATATAATTTTGTCCTTACTAAAAGTTTTATGTCAAGGTCTAATAGTCATAGGTCTATAGGTGTTGAATTTGGAAAATCCATAGACGTGGTATGGATATGGATTTACAACTTCTTTTGTTTTTATTCCTTTTCTGAGTTGTATAAATTGGCATGCTTGCCAACAGAGGAAGCAGAATGAAAAAATACGAAGAATGAAAAATATGAAGAATGAAAAACACAGAGAAAGAAAAAAACACCACTTCACTCTGCTTTGTAATTTCCAACCCCTCTCAAAAAACCTCTAAGTGTATTTTCAGAATTTCAGAGTCTGTAATATAATATTTGTAAGTATATTTCTTAGTAATATGAAGTGTGAGTAGTTTCTCTTTTTCCTGAAATATTTCGAAAGGGTAACTCTTCTATTCTAAAAATTTATTTTCTTTTTGGGAAAAATTAAGTTTATGGAATGCTTGTTTGCTCATTAATATTACATGCTTTGAACCTTCGTAGTATCTTCAGTTTTCTATTTTGTTACTGAGTGACCTTAGCTGAAGAGCCCGTGTGAGCTGTGGTTAGGCATTGGAGGGCGAATTGTAGGCAGAAAGGGAAAAGTAAAAAATGAAAAATAAAAATATACTATGTTGAACGAGACTTAGCTTCAAGGTGGGAGTACATGTAATGAAAACAAACATTGCCTAAAAAGAATTTTTGCCATACAAAAGAATTTTAGAATAAAAGGAGAGTAACCCGAGTAGAAATATTAAGGAAATATTATATAAGAATTTCAAAAATCCAAAAAATTTGTATGTCTTTAAACGTAGATTCTAGAAATAAAAATTAAATTTCAAAAAATCAAAAAAGTACAAAAAATCAAAAAATTTGTAGACGTAGGCTTTAACTTTCCATTAGACTTAGACTTTAGAAATAAAAAATAAAAATCCAAGAAATTAGTATATGCCCTTAGACGAAGACTTTAGAAATAAAATTAAAATTAGTACTGAGATAATACAAGAATTAGAAGATCAAAAATTTAGATATCAGTTTCTTTTATCATTAGCTTCTAACAGATCTCTAGAAAATTACAGTCTAAAAAATCCGGTTCTTTTATCATTAGCTTCTGGCAGATCTCTAGAAAATTATAGTTTAAAAATTTCTCAGATAAATAGACAGCTAACTGTAAAACAAGAAGCCTTAAAGATAGCCATACAACAGCTTGAAGATCTTTTAGCATAACTGTAGAATTAATTAGATAATTCTCAGCTCAATTCCAAATAGTGGTAGACCACTAATAACGGAATAATAATTAGCAAAGATACGTATTTGAACTGTTGGATACTACAATAATGTGAAACGGGCTGACCAGTATATCAAGTAATATGAAGATCCCATGACATGAATGTGATGCATGATACCGAAACGGGGCAAGTCGGGCCTCCGGTTGGACCAAAACGCTCTCCCAAAGCTTTTGCCAATTTCTGTTAATTTATTCACCCAAAAAGTTCTGTTAAATTTTTTTTTTTTTTTAAATTATGAAGGTAAGAAGTATTTAGTGTATTTGGTTTCAGTTTTCTGAATTCAATTATTTTAAAATTGAATTTTTATTTTTCATATATATTTTTTTATTTTTAGTGAATATATTTTTAAAATTTAAGCAATTTTTTTACTTTTTAAAATACACCTTATTTAAATATATCTAAATAGTAAAATATTTGTGAAAAATATTTTAAAAAATTAATAAATACACAAAAATACAACAAATGTACTGAATTTTCATAATTTTTTGTATTTTTGGGAATTTAGTATATTTTTTAAAGGTTTTTTTTAATAAATATTATACTATTTAAGTATATTTATGTTAGGTGTGTCTACAAAATTTTAGAAAAATTTGCTTAAAATATTTAAAAAATCAGTGAAAACATTAAAATACGAAAAAAAAAGTAAAATTTTCTGAAAATTGTTTTTTGAAAAACAAAGACAAACAAGCTGATTTATATTATCAAACAGATTATTAATATCCAATAATTAAAAAGTCAACAAAACATAACACAATCAATATATTAAGCTCAATAATCATTACTAACTACATACAATCTGAAAATGTGAGAGAAATAAATACCATCATAAAATGTACCAAATTTCTCTCTACAAAAATTAAATTCGAGATGTCGAACTACAAAAGGATATTACACAATTACTTAGTTGAATTAGAGAGGTTGTGGGCAAAATTTGAGAAGATTATATATCATCTAATAAAGCATGTTGTTATCATTGAACTACTAATATCCAAGCTTATTTATCATTAATTAAAAAAGCTTAAGGTCACATTAATTTTTTTACTCGTAACCCCCCCCCCCCCCCCAACAATTTTCTAAATATATTAATTTTTTTAGCTCTTAAAAAAAATATAAAAAAAAGTCATAAAAAAAAAAAAAATCCCAAACGACCACTTATTGTGACTTTTTTATGCCAATTGGAAAAAAAGTCCCAAATGACCAATTGAATTTGTGTTGTGTTACTAATAATTGGGGTTTTTATTGAGCCCAATAAATGTAAAGGAATTGCTAAAAACAATCCTTTGAACGGTTGTTACTGTTAAAAAAAAAGTATAAAAAATATAGAGTAAATTACACTAACATTCCCTGAGGTTTATATTTATTATAATTTTTTTTTCACCTTTTGAAAATTACATTTCCCCATGAAGTTTAAAGTTCTATTACAAATTCTCTCTTTAGCAATTTAATTTTTTTAAATACTAATTTTGCCCTCACTGGGTAAATTACATTGACATCCCTCACGTTTTAGAAATTACAATCCCCTCCCTAAGATTTAAAGTAACATTACCAATTACCCTCTTGGTTAGTATTAGTTGGAAAAAAAAATTCATTAAAAAAAAATTTAATTGAAAAATTTTTTTGTTGGTAAAATTTTTAAATTTCTGATTAAAAACCAACGTAGGCTCATTTTTTGAATTTACGTTTTTTCCTCAAATTTACAAACTGAGACAATCATTTATAAATCAAAAAATTATTTTGTAAATATAAATTGAAAACTGAAAACAAAATGGTTACCAAACAAGCTTCAGATGGTAAAAATGTCGTAAAATTAACAAATAATTAAATAAGTTACCAACGTAAGAAATGAATTATCGAAAAATTCTTAGGCTATGTATGGTTTGATTTTTAGATTTTTTTTTAAATTAAAAATTAATTTGGTTAAGAAATAAAAAATAAAAATAATTATCATTTTTATATAATTTTTATCTTTTGAGCGAATAATTTTTTACAAATTAAATTGAAACAACCATACATATGTATATAACCTGCCAAAAAATTAAAATGATAATTATTTTTTATTTCTTAACCAAATTAATTTTTAATTTTTAAAAAAAAAAATTAAAAATCAAACCATACATAGCCTAAGAATCTTTTGATAAGTTATTTCTTACGTTGATAACTTATTTAATTATTTGTTAATTTTACAACATTTTTACCATCAGAGGCTTGTTTGGTAACCATTTCGTTTTCAGCTTTCAATTTATATTTACAAAAATTTTAAAAATTGTCATAAAAACTTGTTTGATAAATTTTTTGATTTATAAATAGTTCTCTCAGTTTGTAAATTTGAGAAAAAAACGTAAATTCAAAAAATGAGTTTACGTTGATTTTTAAACAAAAATTTAAAAAATTTACTAATAAATTTTTTTTTCAATTAATTTTTTCCAATTAATTTTTTTTACAATGAATTCTTTTTTCCAACTAATACTAACCGAGAGGGCAATTGATAATACTATTTTAAACTTTAAGGATGGGATTGTAATTTCTAAAATGTGAGAAGTGTAAATGTAATTTACCCAGTGAGGGAAAAATTGGTATTTAAAAAAATTAAATTGCTGAGGGGGGAATCTATAATGAAACTTTAAACCTCAGGAGGAGATGTAATTTCCAAAAGGTGAAGAGAAACTGTAATAAACATAAGTCTCAAAGAATGTCAGTGTAATTTACCCAAAAATATATGAAAATATTTTAAGATATGTGAAAAGTGTATAGAGGTCATATTTTTTTTTGACATTAGTGCTTCTTTAAGGTTGTCATTAGCAAAATCATAATTTTGAAAGCTATAGGGGGGTTGAAATAGCTAATATACCTTAGTGTTATTTTTAGTTTATTGAAATAAAAAGAATGAAATAAATGTCCATTTTTCAACCTCCGTATGAAATGACTATCTACTTACAATAGCGAATAATAATTTTTTTTAGAGTGTATTTTTTAAAATAAATTTTTAGTAAATCGAATGCTAGAATAGACATTCTACAACTCAATTCTAATAAATCAAATACTCTCTAAGAATGTGTTTGGTTCATAAATTTGAAAATAAATTTTGAAAGTGAAAGAAAAAAAAGTGTATGCAATGTAGGTAAAATATAATTATATTTCATTTATATTTTACTTACATTTTCTTTTTCCTTCTTAAATTCCTATCTAAATACATGAACTAAACACAAGCTTTTAACCCACTAAACACAGGCTCTTACATTTTACTTACATTTTCTTTTTCCTTCTTAAATTTCTATCTCAATTTTTAACTCACTTTCTTATTTCACAAAAAAGTCAAAAAAATAATTTTTAACCATCTTTGTAAAGCAACCAATAATATTTGAAAGCCAAAATGGAACTGTTGCGACACGTAGGGAGATTATCAGACGATGTGAGGTCTTGGACTTGGTTTTTAAACACAACTAATATGGATCTTCTAAAGATTTTATAAAGGCCGATGGAATATCCATTGTGTAAAGGCTTACTAAGTGGGCTGGGCTTCTTGTAATTTATTACGCAACGTTTTTTAGTTGGTCGTTTAGGGTTTGCTTTTATTTTATAGTTTTTTTATTTTTATAAAAAATATGCAAAAAAAAATAGAGAGTGATATTGATTAATTAATTTTGGCTTTCAATTAATTTTTTCCATAATTTTGAATATAAAAATATATAAAAAAATAAACATGTTCTTTATTGTTAGTTATTTGAATTAAATTATACCATTTGGTCTAATGGTTGTGTAATACCTTTTGTGATATGAGGCCAATACCATTTTTTTTTTGTAATTACTTTTACTTAATGAAAATAGGCAAATTGGTTTAAATTAAAATAGAGAAAATTGTTGAAAGTTCATTTTAAAGGGGTTGTAAGGCATTATTATTATTATTATTTGTTAGGAATACACTATTTGTGAAAGATTGTAGTGAAAAGTACATTTTGTTATTTTTTAAAACATTTTGTTTTCAATTTTACTTTTTAATTTTTATTAACACCTATCTATTGAAAATTTTATTATATTTGTTGAATTTTTTTATTCTATTTGTTGAATTTGTATATGTGTAAAATTCTGTATGTTGAAATTTTATTCTATCTATTTAATTTTTTGAACCTATCTCAACCTATCTGTTTAATTGTTTGAACATATGCTGAGCCTTTTGTAGATAGGAGAGAGTGATTTGTTCAAATCTTTATTTTTTTATCTGTTTAAATCCAACACAAACAGATACTAAGCTAAACCCACATTCGTTACACTTTATCAAAAAATTCTCTCTCTCGAATTGGCTCAACGAACATGACAAAATAGCAAAATCACTTCAAATTTCTCAATTGGCAAAAATGAATTCATCGAAGAATTTGAATATGAAAGTCGCAACAAAAATATATAAACAATTACCAAAAACAACAAAATCACTTAAAAATATTTAATTCTCTGATGAATTCATCGAACACAAATTGACTTATAGTTCAAAAATAACTGCAAAATCGATCGTTTTGTGTACGAAACAACTGGATCTGAGAAAGATTCATTAAAAAACTTGCTAAAAAACACCTTTACATATATCTTTTTTTATGTCGCTACTAGTAGATGACGACAACAACGAAGAGCCATTCAAGAAAACCAAAATCAATACTATTGCTGAAAACAGAGTATCTGAGACGACGGATATAGTGGTTGAAGGCGGAAGTGTGATAGAGGTAAGGGAAGAAGCGGGTACGAGTATAAAAGTAATAGTAGTAATTTGTAATTTGAAAGTGTTTTCATATTCATAATTAAGGAGAGCGGCGAGGAATTTTAGGCCAAACACAGTGTTAGGAGTAGGGCTGCAAATGAATAGAGTTGTTCGTGAACAGGATCGAGCTCGGCTCAGTAAGAGTTCGTTTGAACTCAGTTTGTTTAATTTTTTTATGCGTTCGAGCTCGAGCTCGTTAAATTTTTAATAAATAAGTCCAAACATTCTAAAACTCGGCTCGTTAGCTGGCTGGTTTAATATTTATTATTTATACATTAAATAATATAAAAATAGGAGAAATATGCTATTTATATATTTAAACAATATAAATGTAAACAATAGTTAACTATGGATAGTACATTTATATAATAGTAGCAGTAGATATTATTATTTTAGTAAAATATGGATTTTTTTTAGTATATTTATATATATTGTATATATAATTGTATAAATAAAGTTTTAATTGTAACTTTAGTCTTACATGCAAGTATGAATTTATAATTTTTTTGGCTCGTTAAGGCTCGTGAACAGGCTCGAGCTCGAGCTCGGTTTGTTAAATTTTTATTCAGCTCGAGCTCGAGCTCGTTAAAATCTTAATAAACAAGCCCAAACATACTAAAGTTCGGCTCAGTTCGACTCGTTTATAGCTCTAGTTAGGAGCAATGTTTGGAGATCCTATGAAACTCTATCCTGACCTTTGATCTGCTTATTGTTTAAACCTTTGGCGGCGAAAGATGACAAGAAAAGAAGGTTTTGCCGCCCCCTTATTCTTTTTTTCTTCACTTATTTCGCTATCTTTTTATCTCTCTAGGGTTTTCAATTGCTCTCATTCCCTAATTTCAGTATAATGACTCTGTGTGGTTGATAGGGTATATATGGGCAGTTTGGTCATTTTGCAAAAACATGTTTGTATGGACATAATTGTTTGGCGTGAACTTTTAGGTAAATAAATAAATAAATAAAATTTGAATTTATAGATGGAGTGTCCATTAAAATAAATTTAGAATTTATTTTTGTTAAAAAGTCTAAATTCCTTTTTTTTTATATTATTATTATTATTATTATTATTTATTTTTGGCTAAAAAAAGGGTAAATTACACCACTAGTCTCTCCAGTTCGAGTGAAGTGTCACTTTAGTCCCTATAGTGTCAATTTGATTAATTTAATTGATATAGTTTCAATTTTGTTATAATATGATCATTTTATCATATGTTGTTAATATTTGAAAATCAAAAGGGCCAAAGTGAAATTGAAAAGAAACTATAAAGACCACTAGTGTAATGAATATGTTACATCAATAGTCTCTATAATTTGTTTTAAATTTTATTTTGGTCCCTCTAATTTTGTTTTTCATTCAAAATTCGAATGACAAGTGATGAAAAGCCCAAATTGTAACATAATTAAAAATCTAATAATCAAATTATTCAAATCAAAATTACAAAGACTAAAGGGTGATCAATTATGTAATTTATCCTTAAAAGAACCAGGTCATGTGTTGAGTCTGATACAAGTACGATCTAATTAACACAACCCGATCCAACATTTTTTTTGGGGGTGCGGTGGCAGGAACCTTCACCGATTGTATATAAACAATCAAAGACGAAACACTCCCACCCCCGAAAGAAACGGAGATAAAAAAGAAAGCCAAAACACTACGACACCACCACCCAACAAACAAGGAATGTTGCAGAGACCCACACGCAGGTGCGAGGGCACAGCCATGGGTGCCATCGTCTTGGATCTCCGTCCCGGCCTCGGTATCGGACCTTTCTCTCTCGGTACTCCTCTTCTTCTTATTGCTTCCCAGCCAATTTACTTCCTTCACTTTTCTTGATTCCCACTTTTAATCACAATTAGGTCTGTTTTTTTTCTGATTTCTTGTTAATTTCGCGATTATTGGAGTTTGATTTGGTTTTTTTGGGGTTATTTGGTGGTTTTGTTGCTGTTTGAATTCTATAATTACTTGGATTTGTTGACATACTGACTTTTGATTGCTTTCAATGTTGATTCTAAATTTGTGCTGAGATTTAGGCTGTGTTTGGATCATACGTGAGGAAAATATAAGCGAAATGGTTTTCTCATTTTCCAAATTTTTATCCAGATTCATGATCCAAACACAGCATGAATGTAGGAAAATGATAAGTTGAGGGAGAATATGATATGATGATTTGGTTATGTACAAGGAAAAGTAAGAAATAAACTGATATCGATGTGGTAGTTGAAAAAAAAAAAGAAAAATAATTTATTTAATTTAAGCTGAATAGAGCATAATGGCAAAAAATGATTCATTTAGCCAATTCCAATCCTACTTGATTGGGACCAATACTTAGATTGGTTTGGTTATGTTGTTCAGCTATTATAGTTTTATTTGATTTTGTTTATTATTGAGCTATAATTGAATAATTCCCTTGATTAATGTCTATACTGTTGTTGCAGGAATGCCAATATGCGAAGCGTTTGTTCAAATAGAGCAGCAACCTAATATTTACGATGTTGTCCATGTGAAATACCTTGATGAGGTATTGGTCAATGAAATATGACAAAAAATGTTTAATGTTGTTTACCTCCTTATGCTACTGTTGTTTTAACATGGTTGTGTATGATTTGGTTTGGGCTGCAGTCCCATTTTTTCAGTTTGATTGTCAGCAGAAAATAAAAGAAAATGGGAAAAAACATAGAAGCTACCATTTTTGGATGTTTATTTGGCCTAACTGTTCAGTTTGCTTGCTACTACCCTATTCTATCGTGGTTGTGTATGGTTTTGTTTGGGTTCGTTCCCATTTTTTCAGTTTGATTGTTGGCAGCAAATAAAAGAAAATGGGAAAAAAATATAGACATCTACCATTTTTGGATGTTTGTTGGCCCAAATGTTCAGTTTGAAAGATTGCTACTATCCTACTGATTTCTGGCACGTAGATTACGGCATAGGTCTTGAATAACAATTAAAGTCCTGGTAGTTGAAAAGTTACTATCATGTTCGGGGGCTTTTTATTTATTAATTTTTTATTGTTTACACTGTCACTCATGTATATATTTTTCTTCTTGTTTGTTGTTGCTATTATACTACCATTGTGGCAGTAGTGGAGTGGAGCCAGATTTTCGCTGAAGAGGCAATATTTAGCAAGATTTATTAAAACCAAACTGATCCGATTTTCTTTTTGTGGTAGAACAACTAGATCAGTGTGATGCCAAAGTTATATGTTTTATGCTTGAGCTAACCGATCATTTTTATTTTTTTTTTTTTGTTGATTTTTTTATTATTGATTCAATTTATTGTTTTAGTTTTTGAATATGATGATCATTATAATTTAAAATACGATCAAATGTCATATTATAAACAACCTAATGAAAGAGGAGAGATATAATATAAAATTTAGGTTGTTTATAAGGGAAGAGAGAAATAATATAAAATTTATAAGAGAAGATTTTAGCAAAACTAAACATTTAGGTTATGTTTTGATCTTGGATTTGAGGAGGGATTGTAGAAGGAAAAGAAAAAGGGACGGTAAAACTGAATGGAATAAAATCTCTTTCATTTTTGCCCACAAACTCTTTATCAAATCCAAGATCCAAGGACAACCTTCTAATGAAAAATTGTAGGGATTTTGTTGAAAAGACAAGAGAAAAAGAAAAAGAAAAAAATGAGGTATAAAGTTTTGGGTGATATAGTTGAACCATCAAAGGAGTGAATTGGAAAACAATTTTCCAATTAGAGGTAAAAGTACAATTCTGCTGCATTATCTTGCAATTTCAATGATTTTAATTGTGCATAGCTTGGACTACGAGATTGTGTTGAACTTTAATTTAATTATATTGTTAGTTTGAATGGATAACCTTTTGTTATCTCAATGCTAGAACTTTTCTTTTTATTCTGCCTTTGTGGTTCTCTCTACTTCAAACCGGCTATTTTGATGATTGTTAATTTAAATGTTCATAGTGGAATTCAGTTGAAGCGCATGGTATTTTAGCATTTCAAAGAGTGTGTCAAGCTCTCATTATTATGCCTTTGTTCTACAGGAGCCTCTAAAACTGGATATTGTTATAAGCTTTCCGGATCATGGTTTCCATCTTTGTTTTGATCCTTGGTCACAGGTAATAGTTTGCTCGTACCTTTTATGTTAATTTTGCCATTTTGAAATGGATTAGGGAATTTAATCTATTGTATGGATGTTGTAATTTTTCATCTAATACCTTATTTGTCTATTGCATGAATGTTATAATCTCTGTATCTAATACCTTATTTGTGCAAGGTTTTGCACTCTATATACTAGTAGCTAAAAGTGTGCAGGATTTAATTGATAACCCATGATTCTTGTATCTTGCTTGGTGACTTGGTGATTCAAATTTAAGATATTAAAGAATTCTGTTGTAGAGTTTCAGCTCAAATTCAGTAACTTTAACTAATTCTAATTTGGCTGGAAGATTTTTAGTTTTTGAAGTGACAAAGTTGCAAGAATTATAAACTAATATTTGTGATAATTTTTGTATGAGGAACTTCAACCCACCCCCACACATGTATACAAAACATTGGTTGTACCAAAACATTAATAACCAAATCAAACAAACTAAACCAAACCTATGCTTGCATTTCAAGGAGGAGGTGGGATTGACTACATGAATCTTTTTTCTCCATTATGCTCTGTCAAGGGCTATATACTTAGATTCCTTAAATAACATTCATACAGTTTTCACTGCTGCATCTCATGTCAGTTTAGGTCTTCTCATTTCCTTAACATTTCCATTTATGATGATCATATCACTCTTCTTTATTGTTGCATCTATAAGTTTTTGTTGTACATGATCAAATCATCTTCGCTTATTCTATTAACTTATTTTCAATTGGCTTTACTCTTACCATTTTGCGAATATATTCGTCTGAATAACATTTAATTATATCTTTTCTAATCTTACCACACATCCATATAAACATTCTCATCTCAATTACGCTCATTTTATAAACGTGTTATTTTTTAGTTGCCAGATATTTTGTCCCTTAAAGTATCGCCTGTCTTATTGATAACCAAATTAAAACCAAACCAAACTAAACCTTGTGAATCATTTTTTCTTTTGTAATTTTGCTTTGTCAAGGGCTATATGCTGAGTTAAATTAAATAATTTCATATCTTCTTTTAGTAGTGCATCCCATGTCAATTTAGATCTCCCCCTCCCTTTTAACATTTTCATTGATGGTGATCATATCACTTGTCTTATAGCTATTCTATAAATTTTTTCTTTCAATTTTATTGGTATTTGTCGATCACATAATATGCTAGAAGCAGTTCTCCACCTGAACCAACTATTTTGATTTAAGATCACATCATCACCAACCTTTCCATCCTTATTAATAGTCGAACTTGGGTAATGATAATGTTTACTTTGTTATCTCTTTTGGTTTTCAATATTGTTACTAAAGTTACATTTTTTGTTCTACTAATTCTAAATCCTTTAGACTCTAGCGCATCTTTCTATATTTTGATTTTAGTTTCAATTTCTCACTTGGTTTTATCACTAGAACAATATCATGTGCGAACAACATACACTATGAGACATCATTTTGAATGTATTTAGTTAATCCATTTATAACTAAGGCAACTAGGTAAAGGACAAAGCTGACCCTTGATGCAATCCTACAGTTGTTCAAAACTGATTAGTTTCTCCTATAGGTGATCTAATTGTAGTCGCAACCTCATTGCACATATCCTGTATTGCGTTAATATACCATTTGGTCACACCTTTTTTTTTCTAATACCCACTATATTATGTCTCTAGATACGCTATCATAATTTTTTTTGCCCCCTAAATCTATAAAAATTCATATGAAGATTCTTTCTCTTCTCTTTGTATTCCTCAATTAATTTTATTAGTAAATATATCGCTTCTTTAGTTGATCTACTTACTGGGCATAAATCCAAATTGGTTTTCTGACACTGTTGTTACAACTCTTGTGCTATGCTTAATCACTTCCTCCATTATTGTTGTAATTTTAGATATCTCCTATATATATAGATATACGTACTAAAGTTAATACTGAATCATTAATACTTGTCCAAAAATTTAGGGTGTTCTTTTATCTTTATGGTTCCATTTGAGTTTCATGATGAGGTGCACACTTTATGATCTAGTCTGTATGGTAAGCTCATTTTTTAAGTGTGTATGAATGGTACGATTGATTGACCTTACTTTGTACTCTGTATCAGAGACTACGCCTTATTGAAATTTTTGATGTCAAACGGCTTCAAATGCGCTATGCTACCTCTTTGATAGGGTAAGCCATGAGTTTACCTTTCTTTATCTTGCTTTTTATTTCAATGGATTATTAACCTTCATCTTTAATTTCAGAGGACCATCTACACTAGCTACTTTTGTAGCTGTATATGCACTTTTTGGACCAACATTTCCTGGAATTTATGACAAAGATAGAGGTGTTTACACACTATTTTATCCAGTATGTTCGCCAAACACACACCCATGAGGTGTACTTACTTTCTCCTTTGAATTTTTTTTTTGTTTTTTGTTTAGAGGTGTTGATGTCTGTATTTTACAGGGTTTGTCTTTTGCTTTTCCAATTCCATCTCAGTATACAGATTGCTGTCATGATGGAGAAGGTATTGGATCTAAAATTATTCGTTCTATTATGTTGAAGTACAAATTTAACAGTGCTTATTAATTTTCTTTCCCTTTTAACTGTGAAGCGGAGTTGCCCTTGGAGTTTCCAGATGGCACTACTCCAGTAACATGCCGTGTCTCAGTATATGATAGCTCTACAGATAGTAAAGTTGGTGTTGGTTCTTTAATGGACAAGGCTTCTGCTCCTCCTTTGCCTGCTGGCAGCCTCTATATGGAAGAGGTGCAGGTTAAGGTTTGACTACTTACTTTGCCAGCCCTGCCTAGTTATTTATTATTTTTGTAGTGGTTTCTCACTTGCTCAATTTTTTTCATATCGATATCATCTGTCTGATATGAGATAAATGAAAATTATTTTGTACCACTCCTGTCTGTCTATAGTTACATCAATTGGTTGGTTGGTTGCTAGCTTGGAAAAAGCAAGGATGTTGATGCACCATGCACATGGCAGTTTTGAATTAGTAGGAATTTAGGAAATTTCTATTAGGGTGTGTTTGTTTGGACAGACTGGATAGGGGAGACTGTAATCCACCGGACTGTTAGTTCTAGGATACATTGTCCCTAGACTATTTGATTGGACTGGATTTGTATCCTATGTTTGTTTAGTCATGTGATTAGATGTCTAGATTGGACATTTCTATTGAATCTTTTGTTTATTTAGTCATGGGATTACATATTTAGATTGGACTATTCTATTGAATTCGATGTGTATCCTATTTGATTTATTTTTTTTACTAAGACTTTTAAAAAATAAAATAAATTGAACATCAATAAAAATTATATAAATTTATTTTAATTTTTAGTTGAGGTTTTTTAACTTTATTTTAATTTGAACTTTTCAATAAATTGAACTTTTAATTAAATAAATTGTATAAATTGAACTTTTAATTCTATTTTTAATTAAATAAATTGAATTTTTAAAGGGGTATTATAATCCATTGGAGTGTTAATTTAATTTAATTTTTAGTTGAGATTTTTTAAATTTTATTTTACTTTACCAAGTATAATTAAAAATAATATAAATAAAAAATTGAGGGCCAAAAATGTCATTTTAACCTTTCAATCGAGTTATCCCACCTTTTTTATCTCCCCATGGGACACAATAATCCCACAAATAAGGGATTGATAGTCCGGTTGGACTATTAGTCCAACTTATATTTTTTGAACCAAACGTCGGACTATCACATGCAATGGACATGGAGTCCTATTCCACACTCTAATTCCTCCAAACAAACACTCCCTTAATCTATAGTAGGCTAAGAAGTATGGACATGGATACGGATGCAGACATGGACATGGATGCGGACACGGGACACGCAATTTCAAAAAAATGGGAATACGGCAATAAAATATATTTTCATATATTTTTATTTTGTATCTAGATTAATATGTCATCCACAAACAATCAATATTAACAAAAACTAACTTTAATTTTAATTTTTTATTTTAAATGCACTTTTAAATTAATACTTACAGTTTATATCTTTTTTTATTTATTTTATAGATGATCTATTAAGTATTTAAATCTAAGAAAAAAAATAAACATTCAACATTCATCAAAAGCACTAAATAAAATGGGGGAAAAGACAACTTGGCATGTATCTAGTGTGTTTCCGAAGTGTTCCCAGTGTGTCCCTTGAAAATAAATTAATTAAACAAGGAGACACGCCATGTGGTGTGCCCATGTGTCCCCGAAGTGTCCGCGTGTCCGACACGGATACAACACTTGTTTTGAAGTGTTGGTGCTTCTTCATAGGTAGTAGGCCTCCTTTGCCACTTCACTACTGGCTCAGCTTAGTCTTGCTCCCATTGCCCGCATATTGTATCGGCTCATCTTCGTCCTAGAAACTACTGCTTCCACCTCTCTAGGTTTTGCTATCACTCATGACTAGTATGGATCTCTCTATGTAGTGGTCAGCAGGCACACAGGAATTGTAGCTACAATGTAGTTGGTCCTTTCCAGTTGTGATATTGTTGTTGTTTTATTTAAAGATGTTCAATAAAGGCAGCAATAGAAGTTGTTCTTTTGAAGACTTTTCATATGACCCTGTTCATTTTTTCTGTCATTCAGATTGGGGAAGAGTTGAGGTTTGCTGTTGGCGGGCAGCATATCCCATTTGGTGCATCACCACAGGTAAGATCTACTTAACTCTTTCATTGCATGTAATCTTTTGCCTTCTCCATTCCCTGTAATTTTATTTTGGATTCTTTTCTTGTGTAACATGCTGTATATGTATTCTTTTTTTGGAAGTGGTCCAAATCATGCTTCTTTTGTTCACTGTCATTGTCCAAGGAATTACGATATTTTTTTATATATTATCTTTTGCTGCTTATTGCTTCTCATCCTACTTTTACCTACATAACATAGTCAGTCGGGAATGGGAATGTCTTTGGCATTAAAAACAAATTGGAACCTTACAGTCAATTGTGAATGGTTAAGAATACTAATTCAGGAAAAGTCGCAAGTTTGAATTGAGAGTGAATAAAAGCCAAGCCGAGCCGAGTTTCAATATGTTTGGGCTTGTTTATTAAGATTTTAACGAACTTGAGCTTGAGCTTAATAAAAATTTAATGAACCGAGCTCGAGCCGAGTTGGCTTAGGCTTGACTCGAACTCGAGCCTGTTCACGAACCCTAACGAGCCAAAAAATTTATAAATTCATATTTGCGTATGAGACTAAAGTTACAATTAAAATTTTGATTATACAATTATATATATAAACATTCTAAAAAAAAAGTCAATATTTTATCAAAATAATAATATCTACTACTGCTATTATATAAGGAAAATGCCTCGTAGCTCGACTGCTACGAGGCTCGAAATGGCTCGAGGGAGAGAAGAGAGGAAACAGAGGAGAAAGAGAAGGGAGGGAGAGAGAGGAGAGGGCTCGTCGTGGGAGGGAGAGAAGAGAAGGGAGCTCGTCGCCGATCGTCCGTCGCAGCAGACCGTCGCCGATCGTCGCAGGGAGGGAGGAGCTTCAGACCGTCGATCGTCGTGGCCTCGCCTCCGGCCGTCCTCGCCCAGCTCCAGATCGTCACCGCCGTCCTCCCTCAGCCAGATCGTCACCGTCGCCTCCGCCTCCGCCCCCTCCTCTCCTTCCCCCTCCCCCTCCCCCATCTTCTTCCTCCTTCCCTGTTTTTCTTGCAACACAGACGAAAAAAAAAAAAAAAAAAAAAAGAAAATTCGAGACCCAAAACGACGTTGTTTTGGGTCTCGAGCCAGATTTCGAGCCTCGAATTCGAGCTACCAATCACTGCCGATTATATAAATGTACTATCTATAGTTAACTATTATTTATATTTATATTTTTTAAATATATAAATAACATATTTATCTTATTTTTTATACATATTTTTACATTACTTAATATATACATAATAAATATTAAACAAGCCAGCTAATGAGCCGAGTTTTAGAATGTTTAGGCTTGTTTATTAAAAATTTAACTCGAGCTCGAGCTCAAGCTCGAAAAAAATTTAACGAACCGAGTTTGAACGAGCTCTTATTGAGCCGAGTTCGAGTCTGTTCACGAACGACTCTGTTCATTTGCAGCCCTAAGAGCAAGCAATGAAGAGGAGGATTCGTTGAACTGTATTGAAGAAAAAAAGTGTTATACTTTTATGTAGATGTTATTTGTTGTAGGTGTAGCCTCATAATCACAAATAAAACTAGGGCAAAATGAATACATGGTGATGATAAAACTAAAATGCACCCAAATTGAGGTGGAAGTTTAAACTTTTTGGCAACTTTAGAAACAATTCGAGAAGTTTATAGTGGAAGTCCGGCATCTGGTTTGGGTAATCTGTACTGTTATGCCAAGAGTCTTTGTTGAATTCTTTCAATTTGTGGCTGTTCTATGTACTGCATTAACTGGTCATTAATGCTGTCGAATTGGTGTATCATCACTGTTTGGGATTTGGACGCAAAGCTACTTCATCATGTAGGTTATTTACCTCTCTCCCCTTTATTGCGAAGTTGGGGTTCACTAGCACTCTTGTATTCTGTCGACTTAAACTCTGTCCTGTTGGTCCGCAGTCACAATAAATTCTTATCATTGTCTCTTGCTCATGCATAATTATTTTTTTTGCTAAGACATTTTTCATAATTCTTTTTGGAAAAATTAGTCTAACATCCCTCTCTAATTTTCGGTGGTAGAAGAGGTCCACAATTTTTTTTTATGTTAGATAAGGTCCCTCACATCCTTTACTACTATTTTATTCAAAAAAAATATCAACTTTACCCTCACTCTTCTCTCTTCTCTCTCTACTTATTTGGGTCTCTCTTCTCTCTCTACGTATTTGGATCTCTCTTCTCTCTCTTATCCATCTCTCTGATCTCTCTCTTCCCAAACCCTAAAACCCAAATCTACCATCTCGTCACTCTCCCATACCGCCACCTTCGCCTCTTTTCACTCCGACGGCCACTTCATCACTGCCGCCGATTCCCACTCCGATATCATCTTTCTATTTATATTCTCGCTTTTCTCTCTCTCTCTCTCTAGATTTGGATCTCTCCACAACCTCACAATCTTCTCTTCCCAAACCCTAGAACCCAAATACACCATCTCCTCATTCTTTGACACCGCCACCTCCGCCTCCTTTCATTCTGACGATCGTTTCATCACCGTTGGCCTTGTCCATGTCTTCGACGCCAAGTTCCGAACCCTTTTTGCCGCCTTTGCGGCCACGTCCGCTCCGTTGACCTTGTCCACTACCATGAGGATGGATCCTTGATCTCTTTGTTGAAGAATAAATAGTGGGTGATCATGGACAACAATAAACTCATGGATCTTGAAAAATTTGGAGGACTTGTTGAAATTTTTCTGGACCTATACTAGAGAATTTGGAGGACCTGTTGAAATTTCTCTGGACTTATACCAAAGAAATCTCACTGGACCTATAGCAACAATTTCTTTGGACCTATATTAGAGAATTTGGAGGACGTGCTAAAATTTCTCTGGATTTATACCAAAATAAATTTATTCGTGAAGAGATTTTTTTTTGAAATTTCATTGGACTTATACTAGAGAAATTTCATTTGAGCCTATATCTGGAATTTCTTTGTAATATTGATCTTCTTTGGTCATCACATACTTGCAATATGAAATTTCATTGGACCTATATCTGAAATTTCTCTGTCATGTTGATTTTCTTTGAATTTACTCTGCAGATGAAGTCAGAGAAATTGACATCCATGTTGATTTTCTCTACACATTTGATTTTCTCTAAAATTTCTTTGCAAATGTAGTGTGAGAAATTTAATTGCGTGTTGATTTTCTCTTACACATTTGATTTTCTCTAAAATTTCTATGTAAATGCATTTAGAGAAATTTACTTTCATGTTGATTTCTAACTCAGTGAAATTTTGTCAAATTTTTTTATTTTTTTATTTTTTTTTCTGAATTTCATATTCATCATGGATCTTGTTTGATAGATTTCGATGAGGGCATTCCAAAAATATAACAAAAATATAATTTTTGTTGAAAATGGACATCTAAATCAAAAGTTATTGAATTTTTAAGTTTTGAAAAATTTCAAAAAGTGAAAGACGTTTGAATGTAAAATGCAAGGATATTTTGGTCTAATAATTTTGGAGGGAAGAGACGCATGTTTTTGAGGGACTTGACGTAGTATGAAAGTTTGGGATGTCCTTTATCTCCTAAAATTGTAATATTAGGGACCTTAAAAAAAAAAGCCATTCTTTTTCCTCTCTTTTGTTTATTTATCCAAAAAAAAAAAAAAAAAATTTTTCCCATCTTTTCCTTCTTTTGACAAGAGATGAAAAAGAATTTGTTTTTTTGCTTGTAGCCTTCTACAACCTACATGCACCTCTCTCCTTCAGTGCAAATATTCCTGATTATTTTGTATGCCATTTCTTTTCATTATTTTTTATTTCTTTCAAGAAACACTTGAATGTAGAATGGTGTTTATTTGGTCTGTTGTAACTGAGACTTTATTTCTATATTGCAGTTAAATGTTTGTATTGCATGTAATACTTTTGGTTGTTTATGCAGGATGTGTGGACTGAGTTAGGTCGTCCATGTGGAATTCATCAAAAGCAGGTCTCCTCAGTTGCTCTTCTTCTTGAAAACTGAATGTTAGAATTTTGTACATTTGTTATGATATGATTGTACATTTCAGCTACTCATATGAAGCCGTGAGATTCTTATTTTTGGGAATTTGCAGAAATTTATACTGTGTTTGGTTGGAGGATTTAGAAAGGGATTTGGAAATGGAAAGAGAAAAGATGTGTGAAACTAGGTGAAATGTAGGTATATTTTATTTTCATTTCACCTACCTTTTCTCTTTCCCTTTCCAAATCCTCCAACCAAACACAGCGTTAGTGAACTATTCTATGGATTGAAAAGATTTTTTGTATAATCATTTAGGAATTCCCAGCGGTTGCATTTTGTTAATTTAATATAACCAAATTATTATTTTTTAAAAATTTAGTTAGTTTGATTCCTTTTTTTATGTAATAAAACTATACTAG
This sequence comes from Camellia lanceoleosa, assembly GCA_025200525.1. Classification (NCBI taxonomy): domain Eukaryota; kingdom Viridiplantae; phylum Streptophyta; class Magnoliopsida; order Ericales; family Theaceae; genus Camellia; species Camellia lanceoleosa. The sequence continues at coordinate 74,114,565 of CM045759.1, read as the reverse complement.
TGGATCGATGTGTTGTTTATTTTTGGTCTAATACATGAATGTTGTGAATCTGCATCATGGATTTATGGGTAGGGTCTTTGTTTAACATGCAGCGATATACAAGAGTTGTGTCGGCATTGGCTGTTTGAGGTTTTTATTCTGGTATCAACAGCTCAAGTTTCAAGACATGCCAATTAGAAAGTGAATGAAAAACTACAAAATTTAAAAGTGACAAATCTTTATTTTCTTTTCGTTTCTTTATACATTCTACGACAGACCTTTCAAGTATCTTGAGTTATCAATACAAAAATCATTGTTGTCAACCAAGTGACCTTAGGAGATGCCCTGCTAGTTAAAATGATTCCCTATGCAACCACACTACACAACAACGTGAGAAAATTTGTCAAAATTGTGTTCTTGTTACTAAATCAACCAGTTGTTATTCATATTAAGCAAGCAGCTACATATATTGAAGCCGTTTTATTAACAACTACTTCTAACCATAAATCCTTGCTAGAAGGGAACATGAAACGAAGTGCAAACAAAAAGAAATAATACATCTACACTCTTGAAATCACTTCTTTTTCCAGTCATTTCTGGATTTTGAGGTCCAAAAAACAATTTGTAGAGATAATTTATGTTACTTGTACAGGTTGACCAAATGGTGATTCATTCTGCCTCTGATCCTCGGCCACGGACAACTCTATGTGGTGATTACTTCTACAATTATTTCACTCGTGGCTTGGACATATTATTTGATGGGCAGGTATTGTCTTCCTTCCTTCATGGTGTTAAATCTCTTTAGTGAAGTTGTGCATATTAATCTTTGTTCTGGAAAATTCTCAGTGTATTGTATTGAATTTGCAGACCCATAAAATCAAGAAGTTTGTTTTGCATACCAACTATCTGGGGCATGCAGATTTTAATTCATACATAAAGTGCAATTTTGCTATCTATAGTTCTGATTGTAAGTACCGTTCTGTTACTGAATGATTGGGTGGTCATGCTAACTTAGAAACTGATACCTTCCCTTTCTAATTTTTTCTACAGTTGGTGGGTCTTTTCATGAGGAAGTAAATGCCTCTAAGCGCTGCATTACACCCAGCACAAAATGGGAGCAAGTGAAGGTGAATTTGTTTTACTGCCATTAGTGATTGTACTATGTTTTCTGTAGAGGAAGTTTCAACCTTCAAAATATCAAAATAGATTATGAAAGTGCAAATTCAATTAATATGACAGAAGTGTATGCAATTGTTTATTGGGTATTTTATTTTTATTCTGTATGTTTTAGCTCATTTGGTTGCTGGGAAGAAGATATTAAATTGGTCCCTTTTATATTTACAAGATGGATAATGTGGCAATGAGTGACTTCCCACCCTATTCTTTTGTTAATTTAATAGCTACAGAGAGACAATTAACAATTGTGTCATTTTTACACCTATATCTTGTAGTGTTATTTCTTCAATGTGTTCAAACTGGAATTTTCTGGTCAGAATTTCTGTGTTCTGACATTAAATGTTTGCATTTCATGAATGCAACCATTATGACAAAGCCCCAAGTGAAAAAGAAGTCCTTATTCTCTATCAAATTGCAATTTCCCCCCCATTATGCTACAATATTGACTTAGTTATTATTAAATAGATAAAAAAATACCCTATTTTTTATTTATTCATTTTAGTTGAAGCAAAAAACACCCTTTGAGGTTTGATGAGCATGCAAAAGACCTTTTGTAAAATTTCAAAAATTGTAAACCCCCCGAGGGAGGTTTGAAGTCAAATTGCCATCAATCATAGACTGTCAAGATTGAGGATGGAAATGGTTTGATGTTAGTATTTTTCAATACCAAGTTCCAACATTGCTCTTATATGTAGCTAAAAGACTAAAATAGCGTCGGAAACCAAGACTAAAAAGCCTAAAGTCAAACATGTAGTCGAAAACTTAGCATCCATCCAAGGGTACATTAGTTTTTTTAGCTAAATATGATGGCATTTTTTAAACTTGGCATTGGAAAATGCTAATGTTATACCATTTGTGGTGGCCTAAATCCTGATGGCTTCTTGACAGAATATGGTTAACTGTGATTTGACCTCAAACCTTGTGTTATTTTAACCAGAGTCCCTCCCCCCAAAATCAATCCTTGAGAGGTCTTTGTTTTTTTTTTTTGCTCTATTAACTTACATTTGTTCCATATGAGATTTTTAAGTTACATCTTTCTACTTCTGCTTTGCCCTTAAATATCTGTACTGATGCCCAAAAATGATTTATTCACCCTAGGAGATTCTTGGGGACTCTGGCCGAGCAGCTATCCAAACACAAGGTTCTACAAGCAATCCTTTTGGATCTACTTTTGTATATGGTTATCAGAATGTTGCATTTGAGGTGAGTCATTGCTAGTTGATCCTTTTATACTCTATTCTGTTCAATTTCCCTGCCATCTGAATTTGAATTTTATGTTTTATGAGGATCCCCCTGATGTTTGGCAGGTTATGAAGAACGGGTATATTGCAACTGTGACTCTCTTCCAGTCGTGACAAAATTCTTAACCGGTATGTGTGGGTTTTGAAGATTTTTTTTACTGCAACCCTTCTTTCTTTCTGCCAGTATTCTGATCTTAAATTGTGTTATTTGTGTACAAATAATTTTTAGGCAGTGGTTAGTTTTAATTGGTGAAGCAGTTATTCAACTTCTAGAAAACTTTGAATTAGGTCTCTGTTATGACATTCATGAGACATTACCCACGCGTTGGCGTGTTTGAGGATGTATCTTATCCTATGTTACATGGACTTGGGTGCAGGTGCGTATTTAGGGTTGGACACTTCAAAATTAAAAATTGAGGATACGTGGATATGGATTCAAATTTGAATACGGGTACGGAGATATGCTAAATAGTTATTTTTTTAAATATATTTATTATATGAAGATGAGTTAAAAAAAGGTTAAAAAATAACAAATTTTGTTAAAAAAATAACAAATAAAAATTTTAAAAATTATTTTAGGTATAAAATAAATTATTTTCATTTTAGATCTAAAAATTATATTATTTATGATATATTTTATTATATAATATTTTTTTGAGTGAATAATATTATATAATATGAATACATTTATATATTATTATATTAATATCATTTATAAATAGAAAGCAGAGAAAGAGAACAGAGAGGAAGAGAAGACGGAGTCAGAGAGAGAGAGAGAGAGAGAGAGAGAGACCAAAGGGGAATCGAAGCCCTAGGGTCATTTTTTGGGTGGAATCGACTTCGCGATGTTGGTTTTTAGATCTCCTTCAATTCGGTCTAGTTCGTGACTAGGGTTCGTGCTTTGATCTTGCTTCAAAGGTGAGTTTCAGCCCCCTCTCTCCCTCTCTCTCTCTCTCCACCTCTGAGTTTCAGTTGTATATGCCATCTTTCTTCTTCGTTTGCTGTATCCACTTTCTCCATGCCGTATTCCGTACCCGTACCCATGTCGTGTTGTGTTGATATGGGTGCCGCCATCGGCGAGTCGTGTAATATAGATCTTATCTTGTTTGAGTTATATAATGTTGCCATCTTCATACTCGGAAAAAAAGGGTAAACTACGAACCTCCCTTGATAGTTGGCAAAATACACTTGGGCCAAGTTTGGCAACACCAAAATAACCCATCTTTTATCTTTTTTCCATCACATCACCTCTCTACTTTTTCGCACATCTTTTGTAAAAAGATAAAAGTGCACTTATTTAGGTCATCCCAAACAACCCCTTGATCCCATTAATATGAGACAATCACAGCGGCCTCGCTTCAAACAAAACAGATGTTAACTTTGTTAATTAAATAAATAATTTGACAAAAATGCCTCGGATTTTCTCTTATCATATATGGCATGCAATGAAAATACCCTAACTCCATACCTCACTGCCTCACCTCCCACATCCCTCCACCAGCCACACCTCTTACACACCATCATGATCTTACTGCCACATTCCTCTGGTCACCCCTTCTCTTCCTGCCTCCCATGCATCACCACCACTACTAAAACCCAGCCCCACAACTGCATCAGGACCACCTTTTCTAGTTCCACACTCGTGCCCCTTACTGCCATCCCTTGCTCTCACCCAACCCAACCCCATGACCATGCCACTCTTGCATCACCTTTTCAGAGAGAGCGAGAGAAAAGAGACCACACAACCTGTAGGCAACCAAACCCTGAATCACCCACCAAATCCGTCTCCAATGCGACCGGAAGATCATTGTTCTTGATGTGCAGACAGACTCTCTTCTCTTGCATGAAGATTGGAGAAAATGTTGGGTCCTGATGTTTAGATGCAGATTATTGCATCAATAGCCAAATTTACACTGTTGCATAAAGAACCAAAGTTAGATTGTTGCATCAAGAGCCAAAGTATTTCCTCATCTGCATAGTTGGTAGGTTGTGGAGTAATTAGAAATTGGTTTTTACTTGATAAAATTACTTGTGTTGCTGATTTTAAAAAAAAAAAAAGGAAAAAAATTATAAGTTGGTTTCATCTCAGACCACAAGGAAATAGGAATTCAATATATATGTTTGCTGATGTCATGGTCAAACTGGTGAAAGGCTAACGGTGACTTAATGGAATGAGTGCAATTGTTTTACGATTATATAATTTATGTAATGGGGTTCACTGTATTTATCTCAATTATGAATGGAGCTCCATGTAATTTATCCTAATAAAAAAGGGGAGAGAGAGAGAGAGTTCCTGGATGCTGCTCATGTGCTTGGAATGGAAGGTATTTATATTTTCTTGTTTGAAGTGTATAGTACTTGGCTTCGGCCCAGATTTTTTATTAACATGATTCATTTTCTCATTGGGATTATCTATGATATTTCCGTATGTTTCAGTTCTAAAACAGCCTCCATGTTATAACCCTCATGGTGCCTTTTTTGGTTGTGATTAATGTGTGTTGATTTGGTTGCAATCTTCTGTTTTTGCAGGGTGTAGGTGGGTTCGTACTAAATGTTTATAAAGAAGCAAGAAGTACTTGGAATAAATGCCACCACGGTACTGTGTATAGTCATGTAATCATGTGTAATTATCATCCATAACCAAACAAGAGGAATGAAAGGTAACATGTCATTTCCTTTCCTTCCTTTTCCCTAAATTAAGTATTGTCTAACCATAGAAGAGGAGGAATACCTCCCCTCTCTTGCCTTCCCTTTCCCTCGCGACTTACACTTGGGTGGACTGTGGGTTCTGTCGTATTTGTACCCTCTTTCTATGACGTGGGATGCATACATGTATAGCTAGGAGAGAGAAAACACCACAATACTAATGTGAATAGTTGGTTCAAGTTATCTTGGTTGCATGATCTATGATGTTCTATTTGGTTCACTGGAATGAGTTGGTATGTAATGGAATGATAATTTCTTAGGCTCTCATATGGAATGACCATTCTCTTGAAATGGTGAATGATGATTCCATTTGTAATGTATCTTGTCATTATTTTTTTAGTCAATCAAACATGGGAATGAACATTTTGATGGAATAATTATTTCATTCTGTTTCAAACACTACCTGAATGTAATTTTTCTTTTTTGACGAGGTTTAGGGTTGAATAAGCATGGTCTGAACTGGTTAGTTTCAACTTTTCTTTTCTTCTCAAAATTTGTATGACCTTTTGTCAACAACCAGGGCGATGGTACCATGTGTAAGCAAATAAACTTTGGTCGTGCCTTAATTGGTAAATACAGGCCATAGTATCATTGAATGCATGCTTTAACTTTACTTGATGGATGATGAAATCATGGAAAAGATTAGATTAATCTTAATCTAGGAATAATCTAAACAGCTGCCCTGGACTACACTTTGGGTATTTCTGAAGTGAATCGGAGGTGTTGATACTGAGAATAATCTTTTTACATTGTGCTCTTGACTAACGAGGCCGCACAAAATGAACAGATAGTATCGATCTTGTCTGTCACTTGGTCAATCAAGATGGGTTAAATCGGTTTTATTCTTTCCATGACTAGTCTAAGAGCGTAGTGTCAAATTTTATTCTAGTCTTCAATGAGATTGGTAGCACGGTAGTTATGCCTCATTTGGTAATTGGTTTTTTAATGTTTTTTTAAAACTTTTTTATGAAGTAGAAAAAAAGTTTAATGCGTTTGGAAATGACTTGTTTAGTTATATTGAGAGTTTGACTTTTTTAGTGATATTTGCCAAACGCGGCCTTAGTCAGCTCAGAAATTAGCATTATTGCTAACTGAAGAGAGGGGATGCTAATTGGATGGGGGAGAGAGAGAGAGAGGCCAGGCCACTGTATTTAAAAATAAATAAATATATTTTAAAGCATTTTATTTCTATAAATTAAATACACATTTAAATAGATTTTATTCTTACATTACACTTTAAGAATCAACTCAACTCTACTCATTTTCTAAACTAACGAACATTTGACACACAAAACTGAGCACATTTTTATCATTATGTAGCACAATTTTGGAGAGACCATCTTATTGATTCTGAAGGACGATATTAACGTGCTTTCAGTGTTTGAGAGAGAGAGAGAGAGAGAGAGAGGCAAACAGAATTCAGGAAGCCAGTCATAGCCATCGATGAAGTTAAGAGAAATAAATGGTTTGGCTTCTTGTAGAGTGAGCTCCCTGGACCATGACACCCTCCCTTCGAAGTCAGCCCCTGGTCCCATACACTTGTATTGTCCATAAAACACTGTCCTGCGAAAAAAAAACCAAAAAAAAAATGTTCATTTTTTTTTTTTTAGGGATTAGTTATAATCCCAGCTGATAATTTTAATGAAATCTTTAAAATAATGAAATTTATTATTTGATGGTTTTTTTTTTTTTTTTTCAGAAACAAAAGATGAAACAGTTTGAAAATACAAAATTCTTATTCTCTAGGCGTTGACTTCTTGCATGGTTTTGTTATTCTTGTTATTCTATACAATAGTTATTGAAATTCGATTAATTTAAATTATTTTTTTTTAACGAATTTTACAAAATAAACGGTTCAAATCTATCGAGATAGGTCTATGACGAGCTCATAGTGTGCCAACACCACCTCCAATCTTAAGTAATGAACTGAAGAGAAGTCAAATCTATATTAAAGTTTTTTGGGACAACTTTCAAAAAAGCTACGGTGGAAAGCTCATGACCTGGGAATGGTTAGATATGAAAGGCGAAACGTGAAAACAATTTTAGGAAATTACTTTTAACTTGGGGGAGAGAGAAGAAAGTGGAAACTTGTTTTTAAAAATAAGTGATTTTTTTTGTTTTTGTTTTTGATTTCTAAAAAAATAAAAACAGAAATTGAAAACAGAAACAGAAGCGTTAACAAACAACCCCCAAGTTTTATGCATTGCTTGAAAAAGAAAAAATTAGAAAATACGATGAATATGATTTACACATTTTAAATTCTATATTTTTTCTGAGTACATAATACTGTTGATACTGATCTAAATTCGAGAGAGAGTGACAGATGAACATACTTTTCTCTGCTCTTGTCTCCCCAGTTACACCACCCTCCAGAAGTGATTATTTTGTCCATGTAAGTGTACGCAAAGACCACCCTTGAGAAGGTACCCCATGCCCTGCCCAAGTAGTGAACACCTGAGCCAGTGACCTTGCAATTAACAAATGAAAAGCCAGTTTTCTCAAGAGGGCTCTCCCTCTTCTGGGCTGTCAAGGCTCCAATGCTGTCGGTTTTCGCATGCAAATGGCAGTTATCGTAGTACGACAGCCCATTCCCGAATATGAAATCCACCGAACCTTGGATGTAGCAGCACTTGAAGTAATGCCTGCCTATGTGATCATAGAGAGTGTCTTGTGCTCCGATAAAATTGCAATGTATAAATGCCGCCATGTCTGCCGTGATTCGTAGAGCCACCGCTTGCTTTCCTTCAGCTCCCGATGGTGGCGATGGTGCTTTATTCTATTGTTGAAACATTTTTGGACTATATTAGTGTGACTAATCATTCTTAGCACAATAATCTTAAAAAAAAAATGCATAGAATGTAGTGCTGCCAGTGCCAGCCCAACATAGTACTACCAACACTGCAGTTTGAAATAGAAACATTATTGGACTATACTATTGCAACTAAGCATTCTTAGCACAATAATTCTATTAGTGGTGAAATTTCACAGAAAAAATGCATAGAAGGCAATGCAGTCAACACGACATTCATCGTGGTAGAGTGTAAGCACATTCATGCTGAACACAATGCTGACAATGCTGCATTTTCGAAAATTTTATGTTTTGCATAATGATAATCTATGTTGAATTTCATGTTGTCTAGGCTATGGAAAGACAACATATCAAAGCTAAACTTGGTGAGAACAGAGATTACAAGCTATAGCCTCCCACCCTCCACTAGAATGTGAATAGTTGCTTAGTAAGAGTACAAAATACCTAGCATACGATTCACATTATATAGTGAATTTGAATTTGGGCTCACCTTGAATCCAATTTTCTTTGCAATGAAGTAAGGAGAGTTAACAGCAACAGTTGCAGATGCATAGGTACCCAATGGCTTCCCATCCTTCCCTATCCGTCCGCTGTGTCGTCCCATTCGATAATGGTCTTGTCTGCTCTCTCCTACCAGGGTAACATATGCCATGTCCACAGGAATATTAACTTTCTCCCTGCAATTTTCATTCAATTCATAACCAAACTAAAGCATAATCAAACAAATACATTTTCATCATAATGTGGGGAATAAGAGTTGAAATTAGTATTGGGGGACTAGTCAGAGTGAATCCCAGAACACCATTGTGATTAAAAACACAAAAAAAATGGAGTTGGAATGGGTACCGGTAAATTCCTTTACTAACTAATATAACCGCCCGGCAGCGATTTCCAAGCGGAATTGAATTTATGGCTTTTGCACTGAAACAAAATCTCAAGATTTGGGTTCTTGTGTACTTTAATGGCTAAGCAAGGTTCGAACTTGTTATCTGCTTTCTGGAAGAAAGAATGGTTAAAAGAACCCATAAGTTTCACCCAATTTTGATGTTCTTCTTCAATAGTCACCAATTCATTAGACTCCAAAGATTTTGTGTTTTTGAAAAACAAAATCAAGAAAAACAGGTTCAACATCACTGTAAACATCATGGAAGGAAATGGATTTACTAGTTTTGGGTAATGTGGAAGAATGAGAAGGTGAGGGGGGTAAGTGTTTGGTAAAAGAGAAGACAAATGAGAAAGAGGAGGGAATGTTAGAAGATAAAGCTGTTAAAATGATTGGTTTAAAAATGAGGGCATTGCAGAGGAATCTGATGGCAGGGTGTGTGTCTGCATCTGTGTTACCTCTCTTCCTATACCACCAGCATTTGATAAGTTCCTGTCAAACTGTGGTTTCTACTGTCTGTCTTGGTCTTGTAGGGAGGTGTGCGATTATATATATATATATGCATACATTAAGCACTGGTTGCAAATGAACCGAGCTTTTCTTTGTCGATCTTAACTCATAAAAAGCATGATTATCAAGATTTTGATCTTGACCCTCCCTAGGATTTTGATTTTAACAACATTAGTTAAAAACTCATGTGAGTTCGGTTTGTTTGCTACATAAGTAAATTTTTAAGTTTATTTTGTTTATATTTTGTATATGAGCAAATTTATATATTTAACTAATGAAAATTATTAAGAAAATTAACATTCTTTTATATCTTGTTTGTAATTTTATTGTTTTTTTTTTTCTTCTTAATGTACATTTTAATTTAGGTTTGATTTTAATTTATTTATTTAATAATTTTTTCAAGTTTTTCAAATACTAAAGAGCTGAGCTCGAGTTTCTCAAATATTAGATAAACCGAGCTTAAGCTCAATCCTTTCAAGATAAGTTTGAACTTGACTAATTTTTATTCAACCAAGCGCTCAACTTAGATCGGGTCATTTGCAGCTTTGGCACTCTATCCCTGTAATATGGATAAGTTTATGTATGTGTATCTGTCACATTTATGTAAAAGTGAAAGAGTGTGAATCTCTCAAGGATTCGCTCGAGATTTGTTCAGTAATTAAATTCAGAACTTTTTAAGGATGGTCTAGATATGAGGTAATTCGAACCAAATTAAATAAAACTGGCGAGGTAAAGGTGAAGGAGTTTCTTGTAGTGAAGCTGTGACACATGATTCCGTTTGGGAAGAAATAAGTTGGATTTTTTTGGGTTAAAATAGTCACAAAAAAAAAATCTAATAAGACAAAATATTACATTCAATCCATAATTATTGTATTTTTTCTCTCACAAAAAAAAAAAAAAAAAATAGCAAAGCTGGTGTGGAAGATAGAGAAAGAAGAAATAGCCAAAAATTCAAAAAACTAAAAAGCTAATCCACTTCGGATTTAACGTAATTGATAGATTATGCTAGGAATGGTGTTTGTTGCACCATTGTACTTGATGCAGCATGAGAGTTGACAATGATGAGAATCAAGATCACATATGCTTTAGGATGATGCCCCCTATTGAATGAAATTGCCTTTTCAATTTATTTATTTATTTATTTTTTATAAATAATTTTGATTGGAGTAGAATGAATATTAATTTGTTGAGGTTCAGCCCAGTGATCCTCTTTCTTCAAAATTCATCTCATTTTCTCAATATATTCTTAATCACATGATATGTTAAAAATCTTAAAATATAAAATATAAAATCTCGAGATACGAAGAGTATAAATTTAAAAATTTAGAACAAAACAGAAACCTCTATAATTGTGTGATTGAAAATTGTTAGAGTTATGCTACAGAGTTTGAAAGGCTCCCCCGAATCTCTCGAATTCAAGAAGAAGAAGAAGAAGAAGAAGCAACAAGGAAGGAGGAGGAGGAAGAGAGAGGAGGAGGAGGAGGAGGAGGGGAAGAGGGATCGGAGTTAGGCTGACGATCGTGTTTGGGAAGAAGAAGGCGATCGGCATTTGGGAAGAAGACGATCGACGATCGGGGCTCTCTTCCCCTCTGATTCTCTGTTTCTCTCTTCCCTCTGCGTTGAAAATGGAAGAAAAAGACGAAAAAAATAAAAAAAATAAATATAATAATGCCCAAAATGACGTTGTTTTGGGTATTAGGAGATTAGGGGACTCATTTTCGAGCTCTCAAGCATTATTCAAATTATTAATACAACTACAGTGACTTATTTTTTGTGTTTCTAAAATAAAGAAAATGTATCAATAATATTTTCTAAAATTGTGCAAAAAGGAATAAAATTTACCGATTCCAATTATTATTACTATTACACTAGGGATCTAAAATTGTATAATTGTCACCGTTACTATTACGTGAGTTAAAACTTTGGAACAATTAAATTTTAAGGTACAGATTTCAATGCATTTATAAATGGTGGGTAAAGATGGTAGGAGAAAGAAAATGGGAGAGAGCAAAGATGGGTGGAAAAATAGTCGGCAATATAGTGTAAATGTGCTTAAATACACTTACTGTTTCCATTTCATTAAGAGCAGTAGCAAAGCTACTGTGGAAGATAGAGAAAGAAGAAATGAAAATGGTGTTTTTAAGGAAGAAGGGGGAGTGATGGGATGGATGGGTGTGATGGGATGGGTGGTGCTGACAGATGGTGGTAATGATACATCATGTCATTAGATATGTTCATGATGGGATTTTTTTAATTGCATAAAACAGTTAAAAGTGAAAATGGGGTAGTGGCACCATGGTTGTTATAGGAGTACTATGCTCTTTTTTTTTTAATTTGGTGTGTGAGAAAAAGTTATTCTTTCTGTTTTAAAATAATAGTTCTTTTTAAAGAATTTAATTTTTTTGATAATATATTATTATATTTCAAAAATATTAAGTTTTCAAATTTAACTTTTGATAGTACATTTTTTTAAAAATATCAATAGTCATAATTGTACTTTTTGTATTATTAATGAATTTAAAAAAGGATAAATTTATAATATTTTATTTCTTAATTTTTGAAAAGGGACTAATATTTTGAGATAATAAAAAATAGAATAAGAGACTAATATTTTGAGATGGAAGGAGTATTAAACATTTATACTAAAATAAAAATTAACATCATACAAAATAATAAAAAGAAAAAAATAAAATTCTAAATAGCTAAACAAGAAATGCTATTGAAATTAAAACAAAAAATAATAAAATTTGTCAAAAAATCAATACCAGTATGAAAAAAATCACCAATCATCTTATAGATGTGATTTGGAAAAATAAGATTTACATCTAAATAATGCTCAGCCCTACTGTTTTCGTTGCCAACGTCCTTGCCGCAGTTGTCCAAAAGTATACTTTTGAAAGTTAGAGTTGAAGAAGAAAATACTTACAGTAAAAAGGAGGATTGAAAAAAGAGAGGACTATTGTGAGTGTTGAAAATTGAAAAACCTACACTAAAAATCAGGGAAAAAGACTCTCAAATAAGTATAAAAAAATTCAAATTTATACTTTGGAAGTGTTTTTACATCTCGTCAAAAAGTTGTTGGAGGGGTGCTAGAAATCACCAGTGAGAAACCCAACACCCCCAGTTCAAAAAAACAAAAAAAAAAACAATGCCCTTGGTGGGTCGCTTTTGCTACACAACTTTAAAAGTTACTTGGTGTTTTAGGGACACGGTGTTCCAAATCGAATTGATTAGTGGAGAGGACAGAATCTATTGATTTCTGACAAGGAATAGCAAGAGAGCATGATAATTGGTTGATTGATTGAGGACAGAGATAAGTGGTACTCTTGGGGCACTTAATAATTTTCTTTATAAAGAGTGTGTACCACATGTATCACATTTTCTTGGTATTATATATATTTGTGACAAATGTTGTGTAATTTTTTTGATAAAATTATGATAATTTATGATTTAAAAATAAAATTACATTCAAACAATTTATACCTCAAGATAAACCCAATTTATATCAACCTACCAAAAGAACAAATTCAATGAATGCAGTGCATGGAAATAGAGGAGTGTCGTGTTTGGTGATTCTACAATTACAGAACATGACTTCCTCTGTATCTTACCAATGATTGCAAGTCTCTCTCCACTTGTTGACTTGGAAGCCAATGCTTTCCATGCTAGTGTTTTTGGTTAGTTTTTTCAGTAATTTTTTTAGAAGTTAAAAGAGTAGATGTGTTTGAAAAATTATTAAAAATGTAACTTGTTGTATGAATGAAAAAAAGGTAATGTGGTATTTAATTTCTTTTAGTTGATGACAAACTAATGTTTGAGATTTGCTTTTTTGGTGCATTTTTTATTATTACTTTTGGTCTTAAAAAAAAAAAAAAATCAATTTTTGGCCTAAAAAATAGTTAAAAATAAATTGATTTGCAATTAATTAAAAATATCACATGTCACATCAAATTTTTTATTTACAAAAAATTATTTTTTTTAGAAACTTCTCAAACACATTGACTTTTTTAGTTTTTTTAAAAAAACTTTTTAAACTTAATTAAAGACTCACGGAAAAATTAATCCAAATCAGTTAGTGAATTTTTCTTACAAAATGCAAAAAAAAAAAAAAGAAAGGCTTTTGAGTTGCACTTGATTAGACGTGTTAGAAAAGCAATTTTTTTTTTAACAAACTTGAAAAAAATCCAAAAAAAGAAAAAAAAAAGAATGAAAAAACAGTCGACTTTTTATTTGGAAAAGTTAGTCTAGAATCCTCTCCCACTTTTCGTAGAATGGAAGATCTACAAAATAATTTTTGATGTCTAAGATCCTCAACTCCCACACCTATATATCAGAGAAATTTGATCAAAATTAAACATCGCCTTCCCACTTCTCTCTCTCTCTAATACATACACAAATATATATAGCTTCAATGGCGTGAGTTTTGAACCAGATCGCCACGCTGCCTCGCCATGATTGCCTTGTGCTCCGCTGTCTTCCTCCTCATTTCTTCATCAGATTCACATTCACTGTGGCTCTAGAGGAAAGTAGTATAACATCACGTAAACCTCTCGGCTCTAGACCACAACAACAACACCAACAATAGGGAAGTAGTGTAACATCGAAAACCAACTTATTCCATGCTTCAAATACCTTAATCTTAGAGGAGCCATGACAACTCACTAGATAGTTGTTGTAATCCTCTCAAATCTGGATTAAATCAAACCCTGAATGCTTATGCAAAGATGATTAGCATCAAGGCCACCAATGCAATTTCAAGAGTACTAAAGATCAACCTAATCGACGCCAAAGAATTGCCCGGCAGATGCGGCAAATTATTAACCCCATCACTTGCCTTGCTATAGCTACAGTATACTTTTACAAATTCTCGCAAGTTCATCATCATTGGTCTCGTCTCAAAGCATTACATCTATGCCCATGGCAGTTTTATCCATTATTTTTCTTTCTTATTTCTTTGGAGGAGTATGTGATAATTACTGAAATTAACAATTTTTTTGGAAAGGTTTGTCTGAGAATTTCTCTGAGTTGTGGAGTTTAGAGAAATTCTTTGGATTGAGAGAATTTCTCTAGAAATATTTGTCTGAAAATTTTCTCTAGGTTGTGGAGTCTAGAGAAATTCTCTAGGTGAAAGAATCTCTGGAAATGTGTGTCTGAAAATTTTTCTGGGTTTGTGGAGTCCAAAGAAATTTTGAATTTTCTAGAGAAATTTGAATGTTCAAAGTCTTAAACTCAGAGATGTTCATGAACTTTGAAATGGCTCTAATATTTCTTGGTTTCTACAGGAAACTAGAACCTAAATCAAGAAGCTTGCTTTGCTGGAGGGCATCTAAAGTGACTCGTCGAAAGGTAATGTTTGATAAATTTGTTATGATCTTACAGCAAATTCCAGAAAGTCCACTATCTTTGAGTTTATATATATTATGTATATTTTCATAGATTTCATACTCACGTATATCTGTATCTACGTGTGTATGTTTAATTTCATTCCTTCAATAGTTGTGCTTCTTAGTCTGCAAATCCCACTGATGTTATTGCTTCTTTTTTTTTTTTTTGGTAATCAGTTCGATGTTGTATGCACTTTCTGTCCTCCATCAACCACTCCTGAAGGTCAGAGAAATTGGACCAATTTTCTCTGTAACGTGAATTTTCTCTGAACCAATTTTCTCTGAACTAATTTTCTCTGGATCAACTTGAGGGACCTTAGACATTATAAAAATATTAGATATCCTTTATGCTATAAAATCTTAATACGAGGGACCTTAAAAAAAAAACCCCTTTTTGTTTTTGATTTTTTTAAATTCATTTACATAAAACAGATTAAAAAAATAAATACTTAAATAATCTGGAGCGATAAATAACTCATTGGTGGAAGAAGTTGTTCTTTCGATTGTGTGAACAATAAAACTTGAGACCTCTAATTAGAGGTGCCACTAGTGATGTGGTAGTGGGTCCCACCCACTGCCACAGTCAGTGTTGTTGTGTCTTGTGTTTTTTTTTTTGCCATTTCCAACTCACTAGTGGTGAATTTAGAGCTCCATATTTAGAGCTCTAAATTATCACTGTTCCTTTGGAATGTGTGTTGAGTTTCAACGTACATTTTTATTTTTTATTTATAAAATATTTACTTATAAAAAAATAAAGTTATTTCAAAATAGGTTAAGAAATAATCATTTTATTTGTTTAAATACACCTACATTCTAGTGAATGAAACATTTTCTAATATATCAATAATTATGAGTGAGAATTGTGTGGTGTCATTTTGAATTTGTGTTTAAAAGGGAGAATTGTTTCATTGTGAGATCGTATTAACTTGTCATATCTAACTTTTTTTTAACATTGAATAAAAATATCAAGTGAATGTTTTGTTCTGCACAAATTAAATTATGAAACTAACTAATTTTTACTAGATGAAATTATTCATAAAAACGAATTTCAAAAATTCTAAAATACTAAACCCTACTATTTATTCTTATGTTTTTACTAAATTAATTGTAAAATAGTAACGAAAAGATTTATCTCGAATGAGAACCAAAACAATGGTTATCTTTTTTTATTAAACTGAATGGGATTTCATAATGAATTTAAATATTTCATGAGATACTTTATTTGAAATAATATTAAAATGTATAATTAACTTTTAATTAAATGGATTAAAGGTATCAACTTCGTATTATGTAGGTTTAATATTAACCTGATCAATTTATTTTCCGTAATATTCCACCACATAATCATTAACTTCGTTGACAATGTGGTATTGAAAATTATCACCCTTACCAATACTTTTTTCAAATAGTAGTCGTATTATTGTCCTCATAACTCATTCCAATTATTTTAGCATTTCAGATTGGATGTTTGAAACAAATATATAATTATAAAGTCATCAAGATGGGCAGAGTCCGTTGTAGTCTAGTTGGTTAGGATACTCGGCTCTCACCCGAGAGACCCGGGTTCAAGTCCCGGCAACGGAATATCGTTTTTGTACTTTTTATTTATGTTTTAAGCAAGTATTCATTGCTTTTTTTCACCCTTGCCCTTTTCTGTTTGCGTTCTCCTAGTTTATTTATTTATTCATTTATTTTTTATGTTATACTTGAATTTTATATATTTCCACATAATACCAAAAAAAACTTCCACATAATATACTTGAATTTTATATATTTCCAATTAGATTGATAAAAATCATTAAACTTGTCGAATTACATATAAAACAAAAATTAAGGCATAAGTATATTTTAACAAAAATTAAACAAAATTTACAATTTTACAATTGTTCTTAGCGTAGTTTTTATTTTTGAAAATCGCTACAAGATAACTTCATTATTTTTGTTATTGAACATTTATATTTTGATATATGTTTTTGTGGAGGTAGGTTTGGAAATACTCTAAGATCCTGTAGTAGTCGCCCCGATCCTCCGATTGCCACCTAAAAAGGGATTAACTCGCGGGAGTGCCGGAATTAACACTGATGGACAAGTTAGTATAGGTCTCTTGTTTGCTTAAGTCTTAAGTTTCTTGAGTTTGTTTACATACCTTCTACGTGGTTGATGTTCCTCTATTTATATTCGCTTTGGGGCCCAAGGTTGGGCCCACTTTAATCCATCGCGTGATTGTTCATTCGGTCTCTTCCGTCAGATGTCAATTCACACTGCTTTTTGTTCAACCGATTCTATGGCCGATTAGTCTATTCATTTAATCGCATGGTGACAGAAATATAATATATATCCTAATTTCTATGGGTATTCGCACTTCAGATTCACCGATATTCCCTACAATTGCTCCCCAAATATCTTACTAACACTAGTTAGGCGTGTTTGGTTTCAACTTAAAACTCAAAACAAAAATATTCGCTAACCTCATTCCAACATAATTGTCGAACGCATACGCTTTTGGTCATCATTACAATTTCCCTTTTGTACGCTTCATTTAATGCGATTTAAAACTTTTGTCCCTTCAAATGTATGATTTTGAATACTCAAAGTTTCGATTCGCCATTCAAGATAACACCTACATTTCACGACCTTTGCAACTTCCTCCGCTTTCATTGTCTTCTCCGCTTGTAAGGTCTCTTCTCTCCCATTTCAATCCCATTTCCTTTTATTTGTTTTAGTTTAGCATACTCCTAAACCGCCTCGGGATGACCAAACATTTGAAAGCTTTTTCTTGCGGATCGAGTTTCGGGTTTTCGACGCCATTTTGCCATTCTCGACGACGCCCACTTGTCACTATGGTGAGAGCACACTTGATATGAGAGGACTGATGAGAGTACAATCATCTTTCCTCTCCTATCAATTGCTGAGAGCGGAGTCCGTTTCCCCGTTCACTCATTTTTAGGGGCCGTCTTTTGCGACTGGGGTCTAATCCCTTCCCAACTTAATGTAAATTTTTATCGAATCATAATGGAAATTATAGAGTTGAATTGACGCCTTAGGATTAATCTTGGTATCCCTGCCATTCGGCATTGCTAGGCCTTGGCCAAATCTAATGGTCGGCAGGGGCGTTACTTTCTCAGGGCTAAGGACACCGACCATCATTTGGTGACTATGCTTGCCACCCGCAAGCGAGTTAGATGACGATATCATGGTCGTTGTCCGAGACAATTGAATTCGAGGGTGAAGATTGCCTAGATCCCGCGCTCAGACGAAAATGTGAACTAGGTGGTCAGATAGTTTCTTACATGTATTTGCTATATATATTTACTCGGCTTTCCTTCAATGCACTTATCGCTTTTATTTATGCGAACGATTATTTGAAGAAAGTTCTAGTTTTAACCGACGACGCTTATGCTTTGGAAATCAAAACCGCAGCTTCTTTGGCCGTCCAAATCTCCAGAAGCAAGGGAGGGCGGTCCATATACTTCTCAGATATGAGCCGACTTACGCAACCTTTTCGGCCATAGACAACATTCGATTCGAGGGTGAACAACAACCACGGCTCTTATTTTCCCCAACTTCAAAAACCTCAGCAAATTGGTTTGAAGCTTCCGATTTGGAGCAAGCGAAAGAACAAGAATGGGGAAAAAAGTCATTGAATAGCCAAATCACCACTTTGAAGCCAAGAAGTTGATAAGGCTCTAAACTTGATTTTGAAGAAGTTTCCGCTTTAATCAATCAAACCCTCCATCCACTTCCAGGCCAATGGGACGCCTCATTTGAAGATATTTTTACCGACTTGGGACCTTTTCGACGTGCACTTCGAGAACATGGTCGTGAGTCGCCACGCACCGCCAGAGGAAAATGCCAACGAATGGCCGTTTGGAGGAGGGCCCGAGACCAACCGATCCGAACCTCCTCTCTGGTTGCTGGCCGAAGTCTTCGCCGGATACCGAGACAGCAAGTAAGGAAACGGCTTAGGTTGAAGCGGTCGAGACGAGCAAATAATCGAATAGTTGGATCAAGGCGAGCAGAGGAAAAGCATCTCACGGCGTGAAGCCGACCCCGAGGAAATACTTATCGATAAACGGTCGCTTTTGGAGGAGTCAAACTTTGTGCAGCGTTTCATCGTCAACCAAGGATAAAGAACGCGTCGATTATGCGTTTGATGCGGCTGCTCAAAGATCCTATTGTGGCCTCGAGCATGGCTTTCAATTTCGCCGTTGATAGAGCGACTTTTTGGCAATCGCCAAATTTGATGTCAATAGCATTAGCCGCTCAATTGGCTATATTGGTACGTGACTTGAGCCTTATTTGCAATCATTTTTTTTTATAAAAAGCTCTAATTCCTTGTTTTGCGACGGCGATGTGATAGCCGAGATTGGCCGCCACAACATAATGCTATCAACGCATCGGTCAAACCCGTTGAAAATGAGAAGAGCAAGGCTGGAGGCCTCTGGCGGCCGTAGTCCGAGGCAGCCGAGAGGGCGAGGAGCGTCTGAGCCAAATACCAAGGCGTAAAAGGCGAAGAGTTCCGACCAACTCAGTTGCGTGAAAGAGGGAAAACGCGAGCGAAGACGCTACCAAGTTAGCTAAGGAGGTGATTGCCAAACCGGAAACCGATGAAGAGGCAAGAAGGTATGAAATAGCCGACTCGAGACTTCCAAAGCGTTTCTAAATCGAAGGACGCCGCCTTGGAGAACTATATGGAGAAAGTACCCAAATTTGAGAATCCAGGCTTCAACACGGCCGCTCAAAGCCCCACATCGTCGCTTAATGTGACATTGGCGTAATCGATTCCATACGAGCGGTGGACGTTGAGTAACCGGAGTCTGATCCTAAAGATTGACTATGGTGACATTTTGATTTTTGTTAGGCATCTTGCATGCATAGTTTTTGTAGATTTTTGTTAGTAGATTTTTGTTTATTTAGTTTGGTTGAAGTTAAATGTATGGTAATTTTTATGTAAAATGACTACTATCTGTACTCAATTTATTAATGAAAATTTCCTTTGCTTTTCCGCCTATTGAATGTGCTAGTTAACAATCTAGTAGGATGTAAGATCATGAGACGAGTAAATTAGATATCTCGATTAAATAGCCGCCAATTAGATAGTCTGATATCTTTCAATTTAGTTTAATAAATTAATGAATATGCCTTTGCCCCAACCTAATGAATGAACTCGAACGCCAATACCGGTGGTTCATGAATTGGCCGAGGCACATGAAATTATCATAAGACCTTGAATTTAACCGATTAGATTAACGAACTTAGCCGCTAAGAGATTAACGACCGCCTTGCCCCGCTTAAGGAATGAATCGAATGCCAAATATCGCTGGTTCATTCAAGAATTGGTGAGGCATATGAACTATTTCCGCAAGGACTTGAAATTTGGCCGATTAGATTAACAAATCTTAGTCGCTAAGATTAACGAATCCGCCTTTGCCCCAGCTTAATGAAGTGAACGCCAATATCAATGATGGTTCATGGAATGGTGGGGCACATGAACTTATCGGGCCAGCCTTGAAATTTGGCCAATTAGATTAACGACCGCCCTTGCCCCATTTAAGAATAAACTAGAACGCCAATATCGGTGGTTCATGAATTGGTTGAGGCACATGAACTTATTTCCAAGAAGACCTTGAAATTTGGCCGATTAGATTAACGAATCTTTAGCCGCTAAGATTAACGAATCTGCCCTTGTCTCATTTAAGGAATGAATTGGAACGTCAAATATCGGTAGTTCATGAATTGGCTGAGGCACATGAACTTATCGGCGCAAGGCCTTGAAATTTGGAAGATTAGATTAACGAATCTTTAGCCGCTAAGATCAATGAATCTGTCCTTGCCTCATTTAAGGAATGAACTGGAACGCCAAATATCAGTGGTTCATGAATTGGTCTTGAATGTGATTATTGATGAGATCGTCTCGGGAGTGCTGCCTCCGTAATCAATAAATGGGGCAGTTGCGGTGGAAGTGCCATTGTTGCGTTCAAATCTAACAAATTGGGAGAGGAAAAAAACAGTGTGGATAACTGTCGATGGCAAGAAGACTATTCTTCAACAGCAGAGGGAAAGGTAGGACACTGGCGGAACTGGACGCAGTGATTAATCGAGGTGGCGAGCCTACGCAAGACGAGGAGGACGCCAAGGGAGCGAGAAGTGCCATTCCCCACGCTAGGTAGGTCACCCAGAAAGGAAAAATAACAACGAGGTAACTCCCATCGCCGAGAGGTGAAACCAAGGCGACATCATACCGTTGAGTTTTTCAATTTTTGTTAGAACAAAACGATGACTTAAGTGAATTTCATCATCCGCGACCCAAATGTAGCAAATGAGTTCGCCGGCTGTATTTTTTCACCGTAAGTTTAGCCCATGATCGGCCATGATTATGAAGTTTTGAAAGCGTTCATGCAAAGAAAGGGTTTGTATACCTCCTATGAAATCGATACGCATCTTGCTGCGTAGAGAGATAGAGCAAAGGGATTCTCACATTCAGTGAGCTTGCAAAGCCCGCCGAGAAGGCCAAAATGAGCTAAAGAAATCTAACACCTCGAGACTCATTATTTGAGTCAAGTGAATTTGATTATTGCGAGTGAGTAAATCGCCGAGGATCACGCGATTACGAATCGAGAGACGCCAAAGATGTTCGCATAGAATCAGTGAAGGCTAGGTCCTATGAAAAGGCTTCCATGACGACGAAAAAATTGGAATAGAGAAGACGAAGGAAAAACTAATGAGAAATCTGTTGATTAAAATCACAGTTGACGGCGCATGGATGGATCAAGGCTTTTTCAAGGCTGATTCAAGGCGTCACCTTTATATCGAGTTATACTTTTCCGTCGAGGCTTTCGCTTAGAAAGATGACGATTTATATGAGTCAATAATTTTGATGTACATTGTTCCTTTTTTGTAAAAGCATGTACTCAAGGATCTATTAAATAAAAAATATTATTCTCAATGTCTATATGTTATTTCGGTCAATACTTGTAGATTAATGTCTACTACTTTACGCCAATCACAATATCCACGAAGACCTTCAATTTGAAGGATTAGTCGTCCCAAATGTGTCATTCACGGCGGGCGCTCAATTGGAGGCTTATCCACCCCAAACGTGTCATTCACGGAAGCGGCTCCAAATTCGAGGCTTTTTTTGTGTTGGCCAATCATGATTTCACGGCGTGGGCGCTGAATTCGGAGGCTTATTCGCCCAAACGTGTCATTCACAAATGGCGCCCGAATCAGTGGCTTTTTTGTGTCGTGATTTCAAGGGTGCTCGACCGAGTCTTTGACATAACAAGAACTCACCGGCAAGAGAGAGAGAACATTGTATTAAAAAAGAAAGAAAGATGTACACTCAAGAAATCAAAACGTCGGCGTGCCGCATAAGTTTACTTAATGATAAAATTTGTGTGCAAGTGTGTGGAATTCCATGGACGTGGCTTTTTTCATCTATGTCTTTGAGTGATATGTCCTTGTCCTCGCGATTGAGTCAATCGTAGGGCTAGCCCCAGTTAGGACCTAATTTTCCGCCGGCAGGATTCCTAGCAATGAAACACTTTCTTGAGGACCAACTCTCCGGTGTATCAACGATAAATACGTTGATTATACGATGAAGGAAGCTGTTGTTGGTACCGTGCTGGAAACAAGGGCACGGTCTCGTTTCTTTAATCAGTCAAGTCCAAGGCCAACATCATGTTATTTCGCCCATGTCAAAAACCTTCGATTTCAAGGTTGGAAGGTCGATCAGAGGATGATTGTCGGGTTCACACCGAGCAAACGACGCTTCCTTTGTGGATCACCTTGGAGAAAAGCGATGAGCCCACGATGTCTTGGACAACTCTTCGATCCATCCGCCTTTAGTTTTGTCCTTCTTTCTTGATGCCATCCATAATAATCTTGTTAGTGGACCTGCTTGACCATTGCTGTGGGGGTAAGTCGGCGAGGAAAAGTAGGGCCGGATTCCATAAGTGCTGCACAACTCTCGATACACGCCACAATCAAACTAGGTACCGTTGTCTGAAACAAGTGTTCGGGGTATGCTGAATCTCGTTATGATATTTTTCCATACAAAACGCTTTAACGGAATCTCAATATGCTCCGCTTCAATTCGCTTTGTGAAATAATCCGTTGCAACAATTAGGAATTGCATGTTGCTTGGTGCTTGTGGTAACGGTCCAATGATATCAAGCCCCCATGGAGCGAACAACCAAGGACTAGTGATTGAGTTTAACTCTTCGGCAGACAGATGAGTTAGGGGGAAAAACTTCTGGCATTACTCACATTTCTTGACATAACAATTGGTATCGGTTCGCATGGTCGCCAATAATACCCTCGCTAACGTACTCAATGGGCCAGATCGTCTCGCCCATGGGCAATCGCATTGCCTTCATGTATTTTATGTAGTTTCTCGACTTTATCCGTGTGAACACATTCTAAGTAATGCACCCAAAGAGAGATTTTTTTTGTAGAGCTTTCATGGATCCAAATAGTATCGGATGGCTTTTTTTCACGGCTTGTGCTTCTTTCTTATTTGTTGGGAGCTACTTTGAAGATAGAATGCGGCGATAGGGTCCATTCAACTTGGACCCGTTCGATAACGTTGACTTGAATCGATTCAAGAGGCAATGCTCGCTTTGGGATGAACCCTACTTCGATTGTCCGCTTAATTTCGAGTTGATGGTAGAGGCTAAGCAAGCTGTGACCTCTCGTGACGTTGTTGATCCCGGTTATTTGATTCATTGTGGTGATCAAATTTCGCGAGCAAAAGAATTCATTGCTTATATAGGCTACTATGCGGTCATTTTGGTTACATATTCCCTTTCAACCGGGGTTAATTACTAGTTTTGAGTCATAAAAACAAGCACGTCACAAGACCGAGGTGAAGTGCATTATTTCGAAGTTTATCAAAGGTTTCGTATTCGCCTCATTGTTCGATGCGGCCCATTTTTGACTACCGCCGATTATTGCCTTCGGGGTCATGATTACTATGCTAACCCCATCGCCACGCTTGGTTGGATGACTTGTCGCAATACATCTCGCCAAAGGTTGCCAACATACATTCTCCAGCTTGGGTTTAGTTTGCACTTGATCGCATTTTAAAGTCGGCGAGGATCCTTGTGAATTTGGCTACAAAGTCGACAAGCACTTGCCCTGATGGAAGTTCTAGATAGAAATTGATATCATATTGGCCGAGTTCAAGAGCCCATTTTGAAGCAGCGCCCCGATGTTTCGCCATGAGACCGGTGAGAGGATACTCTGGTACCCCAATGGTATGCCCTTGAAAGTAGTGCATCAATTTTCGCAGCCCATGAGAAAGAAGGATAAGCTTTTCTAATGGAAGGTAATGTTTTAGTATCGCCATAGCTTTGCTCACATAGTAAACCGTCAGCCGCACCCCAAGTTCTTCCTTAATAGTACGCACCGACTGGCCTACCAGATATCGCCCGATGCAAATGAACGGATCGTCCGCAGTGTAGCCAAAAGTGGTACGATCGACGAGATAAGACTTCGCCGCCCAAAGTGGTCTGACACTCGGGGGTCCAATCAAATGCTCTGCTTTGCCGAAGTGTATGAAAGAATTGTCGGCAGCTATCTGTGGAATGGCTGATAAACCTGTTGAGCGCGACGGCCATTCCCATAAGCTTTTGAACCTTTTTGAGTAACCGAGGAGATCTAAGCTCTAGAATTGATGTGATTTGCCTCGAACTGGCTTCGATTCCACGCTTCAACGATGAAAGCCAAGGAATTTGCCAGATCCAATGTCGAATGCACACTTAGAAACGTTCAATTTCATCTTGTACTTTCGAAGTATGATGAATGTTTCTGACAAATCGGCTAGATGGAGTGCTTTTCTTTGGATTTGACCACCATATCGTTGATGTATACTAACATGGCAATTACTAATCTTTGATAAGTTGCCCCTGCATTCTTCAGCTCAAAAGGCATGACCTTGTAGCAATAGATTTCTCTTGGGGTGAGGAATGCGGTTTTTTCTTGATCCTCCGGATGCATGGAAATTTGATGATAGCCCTCAGAGGCATCCAAGAAGCTCATGCTGCCACAATGATGATGTTGCATCTACGAGTTGGTCTTTTTCTCAAGTAAAACAGGGAAAACTTTGGGACAAGATGTTCAAGTCTCAAGTCCGAAATCCACATAGATACGCCAAGAGCTATTATTCTTCTTTACGCACCACAGATTGACAACCATGTAGGATAGGTTATTGAATCGCCATGGCGTCAAGTAACCGACCACTTCTTCAACAACGCCAAAGTATGTCTTCTACCGACTAATGACTTCTCTAAATAATTGGCTTACATTTCGTATCAACGTTAAGCTTAAGTTGCCATCGATGGATCCACTCTTGGCATCTCAGATGACCATGCAAATACATCAACATTGCCAAGGTTAAGGATACCAACCGCTGCCTTTCAACTTTATCCAAGGAAATGCATTCATAAAGAACTTGTCAGACTTCCATCACTTTTGACCCGGCGCAGGCTTTGCTGTTTTTTCACTCTGATCCTTCAATGTCTTCGAGGCTCTCCTATCCCACTTCTCAATCAATGCACTTCCAGCTTTTTCGGTCTCTTTGCAATTAGAAGATAGCGCCCGATTTCGAGAGCATAATTTTTTAATATCAGATTCACTGAAACGGGCGAAGTTAGTGGTAGCACATACTTACCGCATCATATGTAACCAAGTTCTATTTACGATGAGATTATTATACAAGGAAGCTTGACAACCAGAAATTCTACGCCATCGATCTAAAGTCATCAAGACGGTAGTGTGATTTTGCCTAAAGGATACCCAAGTTAGCATTGAAGCTCAATAACGGTAATCAACCCAGACAGTTAGCCCAGAAACCAAGTTTGTAAAGTTTTGTAATACATTATTTCCGGCAATGCTCGGGTCAATGAGAACACGCCAATGGTGAACTGCTATGTAGCTCACGACGTAGGATCAATGTAGGGTGCATCACCTTAATAAATCATCGCCATCAAACCGATCCTTCCAAAGGTCGCGGTCGTTTAACGCCATCACATGATAGATGGCAATCGATTGTATGCACTCAGACGCAGCATGTCAGATATCATATGAATTACACCAAGAGTGAGGTGACCTTGCCACAGAGCTACCGTGTTTGTTGAATTGTTCTTCGACATGTTGCGCGAGATGTACCGCCTTGCACTAATTTTTCAAGGTGATCTTCAACAAAGGCAAAACTACATTTGTCGCGACCATGATCTTTTGCGATACTTATACCGCTTATCCCGCTTTTCTCGGACGGAGGTCCCGGCCATCTTAGGCGCCACTTGAAAACGGAAAGTGTTATACTTTTAACAGAATCTTATTGTCATCGCTTTGTCGCCCCGCCATTTGTTCAACGCCATACCGCTATCCATTTGATATCGCTCATTAGCTTGATGAATATTGGTCGCTTGATTTGCACATGAAGTTACGCCTTTTCTCTCATGGAAAGCTAATTCCGCTGAGGCTTTTTTTGATAACACAACGCTTAATCGGGTCGAATAATTCCCCGACGGTTGCCCTTAATGACTTACCGCCTTTTGACCAATGGCATCGCTTTCCACTTTGCAAGAAAGATTCTTCAATTTTCTTCATTAATGCCTGTGACGGCGTTTGGGATGCCGGTTAATGAATCATGGAGGGGGGCTATCAGATGCAATCCCATCTTAAAGGCGATGGATGGCTATGGAATCATTGCAAGCATCATCTACCGATTAAAGCACTTCCAATAGCTGACCGAGTATTCACGTAAGAGTTTTTTCATGACCAGGCCATTGCCTAGAGAGAATTCGGCTTGCTTCACCGGACCTCATTATTGGATGCCGCCATTTACTTTGTAGTACCACCAATTACTACTAATGGTCGCAGATTGCTTGGAAATATTCAATATACGAGGGCTTGCTGCTGTCAAGACGGAGCGCCATCGCTTGCTTGTTTTAT
The DNA here is from genome assembly GCA_025200525.1 of Camellia lanceoleosa. Classification (NCBI taxonomy): domain Eukaryota; kingdom Viridiplantae; phylum Streptophyta; class Magnoliopsida; order Ericales; family Theaceae; genus Camellia; species Camellia lanceoleosa. The sequence goes on along the minus strand of CM045759.1, from coordinate 74,087,919 downwards.
TTAATGACGAATATCAAGGTCCGATTTCTTCCGTCAGAGTGCGAACGATTTGCCTTTGAACTTTTGGATAGCACAACCTTGGCAATTCATCGCATGAATATGTAACAACCCTCATCACTGATCACTAATTAATACTGGTTACTGCTAAACTGAAACTGATTATGATTGATAATTGAACTGATTGAGTTACGTAATCCAATCGACCGAAACTCAAAATCAATGGCTAAGTATATCTCGCTTGAATTGCATTCATCTGCTTTGACCGGTGATTATCTGCTCATGTCTCCAGTGTTTAAAATCAAGAAATTGAAGGCTTTATGGCTACTACGATCTAAAATTGATTGATATTCGTGTTCGTTAGAATTTATATGATTTTATGGGTGTATTTAATTGAAAAATTGATTTGGTAACTAAATTAAATTAAATATTGATCAAATGCACAAATTAGAATTAATTATTATTTTGCCATTTTGAAGTGGGCCACTATCTACCATCTCAGAGGAGCCATTACACTTGAAACAAACATTTCTC